>CAIGRP010027933.1:0-13152 GCA_903798385.1 Fraxinus cuspidata | reverse complement strand
CAATCACAACTTTTTGTAATTAAAAAATCACCAAGACTTGAATTTACGTATTCTATTATTTAGTTTATTAGAATATTATTTCAGTTAAATAATAGATATTGCCATAGGTGTGGATCGATAATTTATATATTAAAAGTGTTATGCTCCAAAATTGATTGGATTTAGGGCATAACACTTACATCATATCCCAAGATCTTTCAGTTACTGTCTAATATGAAAATTTTGTTGATTTGCATTAATTGAAAAAAATGGTATTGATAGCATTTTTATAATAATAAAAAAAATTGAGTCTACGTGAATGCACGGAGACACCATAGAGACACGGTCTCCGTGTCTCCACCCCCGTGTCTCCGTGAAGGAACGAAGACACAGAAACCCGCGGAGACACGGGGTTTCTTTGTCTTCGTTCCTTCACTTGAAATTAATTTTTTTTCTCTTTTCTTGTTAAAGATTACAGTACGTAGATTGATAATGACGAGTATATCAAATACGCTTTCATTGAAGCATGGGTTCTCACTGTGGTGTCCACAGTCAATTCCCTTTAATTGAATTCATCAGGGTTCATGTGCATTTCCTTCCAAAATATTCCATAGATGCTTCTCTGTCTCTGCTTCCTCTTTCGACAACGAAAATCGGGAGCAAGTTATCAACTTTTGATTAAATTGATTCTAAAAGATTTAACTCTGACCAAATTCATGTCCAACTCCGCTCTAAAATTTGATTTATTTTAAAATTTAATTTTAGTTCTACTCTTGTTAAATACTTATCTATGCATATATGAAAAATGATAATAAGCACAATTAATGGTGTAGTTTATTGATGCAATAAATCCAATTTAATTTTTAGCACTCACCATAAACTTATTCACCAATTAATTAATGTGTCATTTTATTGTTTCTTAATATAAGTTGAGCAACTATCCTTAGTAAAACAATTGTTGTATATGTATATATTGCTGATGACGAGCAATTTGTGGCACATAGTCAAATAAAGATAAATGGTCTACTAAATGTCGACGATTATCTTATACTAAATAATAGTGATATAATAAATCAACTCAACAAATTCAATTTAATCATTTGGATCCATCATAAACTTATTCACCAGTTAATTAAAGTGTCACGTTATTAATACTTAAATAAAAGGTGGTTATATTCACATCACATTTTCTTTTGATAAATACACCACATTTTAGTTACATTAAAATCATTAACTTTTATTATTTATCACANTTTGGATCCATCATAAACTTATTCACCAGTTAATTAAAGTGTCACGTTATTAATACTTAAATAAAAGGTGGTTATATTCACATCACATTTTCTTTTGATAAATACACCACATTTTAGTTACATTAAAATCATTAACTTTTATTATTTATCACACTTATATCCTTAACTTTTTTTTCACCATATTCTTATTTTTAACATTTCATTGATCGAAAAATCTTGTATTTATTCATGATTTCGTACAAAAGTATTGTTATCGTGTTTTAAAATGATGGTAAAACATTTAATTGTATTTTTCCATTATTATTTATTTCGCTTATTTAAAATACAATGGACAAATGAGTATTTTTACACTATATTAAGGAAAATTTTGGAGAGAAATCATAATTAGGAACAAATTATATTCATTTGAGAATAAGAAAGCGACAAAAAAGTTTGAAATATAATTGTGATAACGTGTTAAAGGTTATAAATTTTTCATATAATTAAAATATAGTCTAGTTACTAAAATTGAGATTTAAATATATTTAGCCTAATATAAATAAGCATCAATATTTAATAGATCATTCCTTGTATAAACCTACTATATTACAAAATTTGTTGCTTATGAATAACATCACTTTGATTAAAACATTAGGGATTTTGCCTTGATGGATTAGTGGTTTTAACTTAGATTACAGCAATTGTCTTGACATGATGATGATTCACAAAAATATCTACAAGACTTCATATCACGCTAACAATACCTTCGACATAATACAACCCGTACACTGTACGGGCAGAAAACTATTTCATATCACGCTAACAATACCTTCAAAATAGTACAACATGTACAATGTACGGCTAAAAACTTGTATATAAAAATATCACAACATTGTTACAATATCACATATAACGCACGTGTTATCTACCGGTCTTAAAAAGTGTAGGTGCTAATTAACTTTTAGTGGGATGGATTAATAGCAACGTCTTTTATCAAATAAAATATTATGTAATTACTTGACCAATGCTTGGCTATATTTCGTCAAAAATTCATTTTTTTTAAAGTTTTTACGTTCTCTTATAAAATAATTTTAGATAAAAATTAATTTTTTTTCTTATTTTTAACCACATATTTTTTTAAAAATCATTTATTCTAAAGTATATTTTTATGTAAAAATGGGAATAAAAAAAGAATAAATTTATTTATATAATTTCCATTTTTTTTAAACAATGCTATAATTGGTGAAATGCTTCTCATTTGCATGATGCATAGCTAAATAAAATGACGGAGTATTCAGCACACAACATTCTCATATTTCATTATTATTCTTAAAAAGTCTATATTTTTTGACGTTATCACCTTTAGTTACACATTTAATTGCCAAAAACGTCATTTCGCCCATTTATTGTGAATATCTCCGTTAACTGAACATAAAATGTCAATTTTCTGAATCCCAATATATAAGAGCATTTTCAAAGTTCTTAAAAAAATGAAATCTAATCTAAAGGGTCAACACTTATCCAATAGACTATTCAAATCAATATTTTAAAACATATTAAATGTATTAAAAATATTCAAGTTTTCAAGTCTCCATATATTGACCCAACTAAATAGTATATATAAAGAAAATGGAAACAAATAATATAATAATTTGGAGTGAAGTTGGAGAAAAAATAATAAATACATATTGAAAATAGTAAAATTAAGTGTTAAAGATAAAAATATTGATGAAATATTCAAAAAATTTTGTTCTCTAAATTGTAAAATAATTTTTTTTAAAAATAAAGAGTCTTTTAAAAATTCTCACACGCGAAACCATCCATTTAAAAATTCCATCCCATGCATTTTCCTTTCACCTTTTGATTGCGCTTTTGTACAATTTTGAATGTTGACCCTATCGTTTAATTGGCCCAAAATTTTAATGGCCTAAGCAAGTTGGAAGGGCATTATAGACATTTCAGTACACTGGATTTCTGGTTCCCATCACCATTACGCGTTACGAAACACCCCATTATTAGCCTCCAATAAAATCACAAATTATCATATAACCCACAAATTCCTCATTTTCATTTCATTGACTCCTCTCCCTCACCTTCATCTCTGTCGAAGAAAAGGCAAGGCGAGTATGGCGCAAAAGAGGGAGAAAGAAGAAACGGAACTCAAAGTTCCCGAAAACTTACCACTATGCACCCCGACGCCGATTTTAGGTACCGACAACGACAAGCAAACGGCGTCGTTTACCAATTCCTCGAGGTCGCCGGAGAGTTCAGATCCGAAACTTTCCTGCGACGATGATTCGAGAACCAGCTTAGCAACATCGCTGGAGAGAACCGATCTGGAATCTGTTGCACGAAAAGTAGTTAAAGAAGTGGAGAATCGTGTAGGTTTAAAGAGATCAAGAGAAGTAACGCGGTGTTCCGGGACCGGGTGCAGGAAGAAAATCGGATTAATCGGATTTCGATGCCGATGTGGAGAAGTTTTCTGTTCGGAGCACAGGTATTCCGATCGTCACGATTGTAGCTACGATTACAAAACTGCTGGCCGGGAAGCCATAGCTAGGGAAAATCCGGTGGTTAGAGCGTCGAAAATCCTCAAGGTTTGAAGAAAAAAATGTGCTTAAAAGTTACTTTTCTACAAGTAACTTAATCCAGACATGCTGATCCTTCTTGGATTCCATAATACACCTCGCTGTATTGAGAAATGTTGAGGGAGGGTGACATGGAATTGTTGGAAATTTGTGAGGGTATTGTTGTCATTTGAATTATCGTGATGATTGTAGTGCAAGTTGTTATTATTAATTTTTTTTAATATTTTAAGGTGATGGTGGATTGAATAATTTATTTGTGGGTGGTACGGGGATACCACCATCATGTGGTTTGTTGTTTGTTGGGAACTTTACTGGACGCAATTTGGCGTCGTCGCTTCCCTACATGACGGCTCCTTTTCCTATGAATTAAGTAAACAATTTTTTTTTAATAATCTGTTTTAAATTTAATAATTGCTTTAAAAAAAGTTTAATAATTGCTTTAAAAAAGTTGAGATTAAAGTAACAATTAATTTTAACTATTCATAATTACTAACAAAAATTGCTAAAAAATTTATTAAAAACTGTCATAAAATTCCTAAAAATAATATATTTTGTTCATATTTCAGGATTGTGACCATTTTTTTTGGAAAAAAAATATTGTTTCAAATAGTGAATTTTTGAAGGATGTGCGATTAAAAAGTAGAGAAACGTTTTAAGTTTACGTGTAAAATATTTTATTATGTTAACGTATGATTAAAAATAAATATGTAGAAAATTGAGTTTTCAAATAAAGAGACAAACATACACTCGTAGATGCACTCTGAGGAATAAAGAAGTCAGCTTCAATCTAAACCTAAAATTTGAGGGTAAACATGAGCTTTGGGGCCTTCAACTTAAATTGATAATTAATTTTTGAATTAGAGCAAGAGGATATGACGAAAAGCATCTGAATTTGTTAAATTATCACTTGACCTTAGTTGAAAAAGCATCTCACCTAAAATTTCCATGGTGGAAAGCGAATCTCAATCTCATGAAGTTACAACTGTATTGAGTTTCAAAAAATACTGAAATAGATTGGACTTTTGCTTTTGCAAGTCAATATTTGCGAACTTAGCTCGGGAGTTGGTAACTGTGGTTTCTTGATGTGGGAGGACTCGTTAAACATACACAAAATCGACTAAAATGGGAACACTTACTCTTGCATATGACCATTCTTGCTCCAGAATGGGTAACTGGAATCACAAAATATGGAAATTTTGTAAGCTGCTATCACATCCACAGATGCTTTTGAGCAACAATAATTTTCCCCTTCAAAAAATGTATAATCCTAACAAAGAAAGGCCTATTACTCCTCTGAAAATGATATTAGTTGCTACGTTCCACTCTAAAAAAATTTATCTATGAGATGTCCTATAACAAAAAGTTCTGTCTTTCTTGGGTAATAAACAAGCTCTTATTCACATCCAAATCCAGACTCGTCAGTTTCACACTGAAATAAGAAATTTATGAGAGGGGACATGCTCACACATTAATATGAGTAGCAAGGAAACCACAATAAATCGTTACAATCAATCAAATAGAAAGAAAAACGACTCCAATGGATCAATAAATGAAGCAAGTCTCGTGTAATATCATCTGTGGCAGTAGATTCAAGTTATTTTCCATATTGTTCCTCTTATTTTCCATAACAATTGAATTCACGTTAGTTTTTCCAATATAGGTTCTGAACGGAATTTAATAGTCTATAAACTTTGATTTGCTATAGAAACAAGATAACTAATGCAATCAATCTCCAAATGAAGTCATTTTAACTGATGATGCGTTGAACATATACAGATTTTATTATTTTTTTTTATAATTTATTAAACATATTTTCATGTTATATGCAGTGTGAATCCCATTTCCCAATTTAAATTCTGTTATACCCTCATTGTTAAATATTTCCTTAGCTTCTCATAGTGTAGGGGTGTAAAGATTCTTCGTTGTTCTAGGTATGTTTCACACTAGAAAACACATTCAAAAATGTCTTTCGTCATTTACCAATTATCATTTTCTTAGCTACAGTGTCGATCCCCGCCTTAAATTGCGTAGGGCTGAACATTCCTTTCAGTTACTAGAAGATAATTTAAATTTTACCTTCGAAACAAATATAGCGACGCTATGAGAACGAATTATAGAACTGTGATATTTGTATCCTGGTTCAGATTGCATAGATTTAAGTTAGATTTAATTTTTCTTGAGTTTGAAATGTATGAAATTAATATGCTTGAAGCACCAACAAGGGACGAAACATTAGTAAGGGTAGTTTCTTGAATATTATTTTCATGGTGAAATATACAACAATATCAAAATTTGGTATGTCCAGTATAGCTCGGAACTTATTTATATTACCTGTGACTTCATTAATAGTTACGAACATAAGGACTATAATGTGAGATCTTATGTTAGATTGCAATGCATCACATGAAATACTACAACCCGAATAGATGTACATGTTTGAATGCACCAATTACTTCAAGAATAAGAAAGTGGCAATTCGACATCTTTTTAGATGTATACTTTCATACTAGTAAGGTAGAATTCTAAGTATATTTAATTTTTTAAACGTTATTATATTATAGTAATTTCAAAAAAATTGCACATGAAATATCCATTATATACAATTTTGACTTCGCATATGTATCGTATCCGATCCCAAGCTGGAATAAAGGAGTAAGGTTTTTAATACTCTATAATGCTTTCGACAAAATATAATTTCCTTAAGTCTTCATTATACATTTTTCAGTTTGAGTTCAAAAAACAAAGAGTAACGAGCGGCTCGTAAGCTGGCTCGGCTCGCCCTATCGACGAGCTCGTGGGAAAAGCAGAGCCTCACATCGATGCAGCGAGCTAGCTCACAAGAGCAGAACCTCGTGGTGGGCCAAGCGAGCATTAAACATCTCTAGTCCAGTCCAAGCTTGATTTATTTTTGAACTATTTTATTTTTTACATGTAGTCCGTGTCCAAAAACAAAATAAAGCCCATTTCTAAAAATAAAATAAAGCATTTGTCGCTTTATCCCCAAATTCATAAGCCAATTGAAATTTGAAACCCAATTCCATTCTAAATTAACCTCTTTCTTGATTTCTCCCCATCCCATCCCCGTCTCCAAAAATTTGCCACCAATCCAGGACTATATTCTTGACTTTCCAACAATATTTACAAGATTTTCAACATGTTTAAGTTAGATGCTAAAAATTTATGCTTCAATCCGTAAGTTCTTTCTCAATTTGGATCCCAAGAAAATGTATAGAAAATGAAAGAAAAATACCAATTTTTTTTTAAGCTTAAAGTTGGTCACGTAGCCATGTTTTCTTAAAAAACAAGGAAAACAATTTTTTATGGGGAGTAGGTTTTTATTTACTATGCAATTCACACTTCCCAAAACCTCAATTCTATGGAAAAATACTACATTTTCTAGATTAAAAATTAAACCAATCAAGCACATTTAATTAACAACTTCCATGCAAATAAGTTCTAGGCAATTTCAATTGTCTAGAACCTATTTTCTTTCCATGCAAGTTCCATACTTGCAATAAACACATCCTAAGTGTAATTTGCAATTGCCCCCATTGAAAAAGTTTTCCCCTAATTTCATGGTTGCTTGTTGCATTAATTGGATTGAGTAGTATATTGATTCATGAATATTTTTTCATAAAAAATAGATTGCTAGTTGCTCGAATGCTTGTTACTAGACTGCTGGTGCCTACTTACTTAACACTCGATTTCTCATCGCTGGGATACACATTTGGCAATTAGCAAGTACTATGCTTGCCGTCGTATTTTTTTTTTTCATTTTTTAGCTAATTGCTATTGTGCATTATAACATTTTATATGTATATGTTGGATTATCGTTGCCTTGTCAACAAATCACTGAATTGTTGATTGACTGGATAACTTGAACTAGTCAACTCATTATTGGATGTTATTACCTTGCTAGCTTTTTGTTAGATTTTAGAATTGTTGTTGGAGTGCCAGATTATTGATGGATTGTTATTTTTTGTTTGCGGTTTATAGAATTTATAAATGAAAGGTCCACCTCCTTAGGAAAAGTAAGAACTTTCCGTTCTTTTTAAAGGTAGATCAATCTAGTGAAAGTACACTCTACATCAAACAAGAATCATTGATAAAATAAATATGAATTCTATTCTAGATGAATTCTATGTTTCACAATTCAATGACTTTTAATGTTGTATATGAATTTTATTTCGTCAACTTTTTTTAAATTTCAGCCCCCAGACTAAATTCTTGTATCCGCCTATGCTTGGAAGACATACAAAAGAAATAGTGTCAATCCAGGATTCTATACCAGTATACCACTTCATTTAGATAGGCTGAAAGCCTGAAATCATAACACTGCCAATAAAACAGAACCACCATGCTATATCACACACATTACATGACTAAAATGTTAATGCAGCATTCCTTAGCCTTATAGGACTCAAGGTAGAAAAATGATCATTTTGTAGTAAGTTGAGATTAAATAAGCAAATTAACAAAAAATGTTTCTCCTCTCTATGTGTGAGTGATATGAAGGGCGAAAATTCATTTTTGGATGTAACAAACTCAAACCTGGCTCCGCGGAAACCTTCCTCGAAAGGCACAGGTCATCTTTCCATGGGAGATAGCAAAAAATCTAGTAAGAACATCATCCTGACATGACATAAAAAAGAACAGACGTTAATTGACTTATGAGGAACAGAAGAATGTGCTTTATCAAGTTTCCATTTATATTGTTTGAAAGAAACTCAGAAATACAAATAAGAATGAAGATGAGCAATTAACATCTGTGTGAACAATCCCTTTACCTTGAATACACTAGTGACTACTGCAATTGTCATGACTCCAAAATTGCAATTGAGGAACTCGTGAAAGTAGAGAATTCAATAACATTCCAATATCTTTTCTGTTCAATGCCGTAAGTTAACAGACCTCCAACTGAGTATCCAAATCTCTCCATAACTTAATAATGTGGAGGCTCTCCTCTTCTGTTGATCTATGTAGAACAATTCGAGAAGCATAACCCTTCTTCATCATTTGAAGACAAATTTCAGAGGGGTTATTAGCAGTGAGTGTAACCAAGTACAACCAACCCTTATCTGACAAAAGCTTGTCAGCAACAGGCAATATCTTATCAATAACACTCCGGCCATTCTCACCTCCAGCCCAGGCAGATGCAATCCCAAACTGACCAACTTCGTATTCTGGTGTTGGCACGTAAGGCGGATTCATAACCATCACATCTACTGATCCAGCCAAACGCTTCTCTAACCCTGATGCAATGTCAGTTGTTAACAAATCGGCATGACATCCATGTGCTTCCATTGTTTTACGAGTCACTCCAACTGCATGAGGGTTAATATCCGTGGCAATGAAGTAGCAACCAGAACTATCTTTCCCAAGCATAAGAGCTAGAGAAGTAATAACGTATCCACTTCCGCAACCAACTTCCATGCAAATTGAAGGACGATGCTCTAATAAGTTTGCTCTATCCGCTAGAAGTGCATCAACCAATGCAAATGAATCATCACATGGGTCATATACTTCAGGATGTGAACTCACCAGACGGATTTGGGCAGTTCTGGAAAGCATTTTGAATAAAATCTGTTGAAATATTTTAAGCTAATGAAGTATGTAAAGAAATGGACCTGAAAATTGTTGATATCAACAATAGTAACTTCAGTCATGTTACAGAAACTCTACATACATAAAAGAATCAGAGATGGAAATTTACTTGTAGCTTCATGTATAGTTGCCTCGGAGTTGAGTTTCTAGATTCAAGAATTCTCATATCATAATAATCAATACCAAAAATTAACTTAGCCTTTCTTTTTTATCATTTTGGGCAGATAGCAGTGCAGGTCCCTAAACTTTTCAGTGTAACAAGTTCGTCCCAAACCTATTACTTCACTGCTTTGAAAGCACACTCCCCAACCTTCCCCCCCTATAGTTTCCCCAATTCCCACCATCCCTTGTGACCAATTTGCTACAAACTTGAAAGGGTGGAGACCACTATAATAGGAATGTCCATTGCTATTCTTCCTTTCATTATTTCCAGGAAGTAGTTAATCAACTTTGAACTTTGAGTATTTTTTGTTTCCAGAACGTCACTTAAAGAACTTCAACGGTTTTATATTTCACATTAAAAAAAAATCAATCTCCTCCAATTCATTCAGCATTACTCAAATAGAACAAATTAATCTTTTAGTGACAAGAATCAATTGTCATCCAGCACAAATTTTACCAGACGGGCTGTTAGTTCTAACGGCAAGGATAAAACCATAAACAACCACATCAAGATTCAAAAGAGATTATCGAGAAAATCTCTGTTATGTAACGAAGATTACTACTAAAGAAACAACAATTTTGGGGAAAATAAAAATAAATTCAAGGAGCTAGAAGATAGTGAGAATGGCGGGTGGACGAAGTGTTCAAATTAAATCATTCACTACAATCAAATCGCATGCGAAATTAATATATAAAGCCCGTTTTTGCACTAATACCTTCCAGGATTGGTTATGCAGAATTTGACTTGTCCTGGTAGAAATCACGGCAAAACACGATAAATTGGTGACGAGAAACCCTTGGTCCTATTGCTCTGTCAATGAGACTTCAAACGGGACTGGGTTATAGTTGAATATGCACTTAAGGATTACATCGTGAAGCTTTTAATTGGGCTTTACATGGCTTATAAGCAATGACTTTACTCATTTTTATTATTATCCGTCAAAGTTGAACGTGCATTGTACGTAATTTTTAAAATACTTTATAAATATTGTAAAAATAATATTTGATATCAATTTGTAGAGATGATTTGACGAGACTCGAACGAATTAAAGAAAATAAAATTTAGGATATAAATTTAAGAGAATAAAATTGTATTATCAAAATTTAACTTTTATGATTCAATTTATTCTTGATGATGAAAAACTACAAAAAAGCAACATTTTATACCACATTTGGTACATAAGAATTAATTGTCAATACATAAATTTAAACATCTATTAAAATTCCTAAATACATGAATAAAAGTAAAGTCATTTATAATAATAATTCTAGATCCATGTAAATCAAGATTTATCAAAACAATATTTTTTGTGTTTAGATTAATGTAAACGTTAACTAATTGAAAATCAATAACACGAAATACATACATGATAAGGATTTTATAGTATTTATTACTATTGAAAAACGAAAAATAAGGCATTATTGAAATAATTGAATTATATTAGGATTAAAATCGTCCAAAAAATGATTTTCATTTGATGTGAAATTTAATATATTATAGATATTTAATATTTAATTATTCTAAAAATTATTTAATAATTAAAATAATACATATCAAACATCTAAAATTATAAAATACTATATACTTACTTAATAATTCCTACAATTAATTAAATATAATTTTTAAGTTATTGAAATGTAAAAGTTGACTATTTTTCATGGTTTCAATCTTCTACTGGACAAATCATATTTAATAAATTTATAGGAACTTCATATATAATTTCGTAGCTTCCAACAAAATGATAAGTCTCAAAATCAAAATCATATAATATACATAGTACTGTACTTTAAATTTTATCTAAATCTTTATCGGATAAAGTCACATAAAAATTTTGAAGTTTTTAATAAAACGAGCCCTTATTTCCAAGACAAAGTGCTTTTTCCACGTCTTGCGCATAGGGGTCTTTTTAGAACGATGCTTATAAACAAAAAATACAATGACCTTCTATCAAGTTTTAGCCTACCGATAATGCTCTATAAAAGTCATATTTATAATCATTACTTATTTATTATTTACATATTTTGTGAGATTCACCAGTTCTACTATTTATAGTTACTAACAATTCCGCCCAATCAATCGCTCACGGAAAATTAGGTGAAAGAGTGCAATTAACTTTCGATTATGAGAAATTGAGCAAGCTTTAATGTTTGATAAATCTAGTCATATTAGTTATTTATTTAAAACTTCAAAGCTGAGATACAAAGTTTAAAACTTTAAAAATCAAATATTAATTAAATTTTATATATGAAATAACTAATTTAAAATATATTTTTATAAATTAAATATATGAACGTCACAATTCTACATAATTTGGTCACAATTATCAAATTAATTAATCAAAAATTATTTTTCGGTCACGAATAAATTTTTTTATACATCACAAATTATTTCACGATTACAAATCAAAAATTCCATCGATCACATATCACAAAATATATGTTACAGTTTATTACACGATAAAAAATTATCAAATTATTGGTTAAATTTTTAGATAACATATTATTTATTGGCCACAATTAATTAAATAATTTGTGACCACCACCTCACCATTGCCTCCAGTTGCACTGCCGCCAACACCGCCTCCACTACCTCCTAGCAACACCATTGTTGCTGCGCAACCGCTACTACTTCCAACAAACTATCATTTTCAATTACAAATCACCACCAATGTCAACGCCAACATCAACACCACTACTACCATCGTCGTTATCGCCACTCGCACTGCCACCACCATCTTACCATCAACGTCATGCCCAGCAGAAGCAGCAGCACCACCTCCTGTACCAAAAATACACCCACCATCTCCATCAAACCACACCCACCACAAAATCCCCAAACCCATCATCGTTGCCACCACCATTGCATCACTACCATCACCTTATCAAATCCACATCAGTTTGCAGTCCACAACCGTGACATCGCTGCAAGCCATATGTGTCATGCACGAGGCGCCGCATGATGAGCACATCGTCGCTCGTAGTTGCTGTAGCAACTTCGCACACAACGAATTTGTCGTCACCCGTTGAGTGCGACGTTGCTATTGTGGCTTCCGGCGGTGCTGTTGTTGTGTGTCATCGCCTGCTATGTGATGACAGTGGGTCTCTCGGCAACGGTAGAGAAGAGATGACTGGGAGGATAGATAAAGAGAATAGAAATGAAAAATGATTTATGGTTTGGGTTTGGGTTTGGGTTTGGATAGAGGTGGGGGTGGGGATGGTTATGTAGATTATATTATTTTTATAAGATTATTTTTTAATGTTTAAAAATTATATTATTACCTGATTTTTGTATAAACAAACCTTAAATCTGATTTTTGAAAGTAAGCTTCGATGTAATTTCCACAAGATGTAATCTATGAGCCTCAAATAAATGAGTTATAACTACGTGTCCAATATATTATGGTTTGATATCTAATACAATTTCATGTACATCATTAAAATAATATATTTATCCAAAAAATGATTTAACATAAATTATAATTCTATATAATTCTATGACACATGATTTCTTAGTCTATATCGTAACTTTTTCAAGATTCTTCAAATCACCATTTTCAAATGCTCTTTCAACTACTTGTGTCGCGACA
>CAIGRP010027927.1:0-22901 GCA_903798385.1 Fraxinus cuspidata | reverse complement strand
TTCATTCCAATTGTAACTCTTATTTAGACCCTATAAATACTGATCTTGATTCTCAATAAAATACACAAGTCCATTGACTTTTCTTATTCTCTTCTCTTTTCTCTCTTTTTTATAACATAATTGACAATTTCTGAAGAACAAGTTCTACGCAATTCAATTACCTGAAATTCATTTTCTTTCCATCCAAATCCCACTTTCGAATCAAATGGATTCTTAGATTTTTTCCCCCTAAAATAGTTTAATTTATTGATTTTAGAAAAAAAAATATATATATATATATTCGTTGTGACCTCTCTCTCTCTATTATTATTATTTATTTTTTTTATGAACATCCATTTTGATCTCTTAGAATTCCACACAAGTCAAGTTTTATTATAGTCTGATTCAACTTCTCAACTATTTCATTTTTATTTCTCTTTTTGAGGGGAGTAAATTATTATTTTTTGTTATTATCTATCATCAACTAGGTTTTGAAATTGAGGCTAACTTTATGTTCTTTTTAGGGTGTGATTTACTTGGTCTTTTTGTTAAATTTGTCCTCAGCATTCAAAAAAAGATTATTGGGTATTTAAAGGGTTGCATTATTCATCTAGATAGATAAATACTTTTATGGTGTTTGAATGCCTACAAACTAGAATAATTGGCTGGAAGACACTCCAATATAAAAGATCTTGATTGTGGTGTCTTTAAAAAAATGTTTATATTAAGAAGTATATATATAAAACTATGGGTAATTAAGTAATTCTACTTAGAGTCATTTAAGTAAATAAAAAATTAATTAAAATTATGATGTAACAAGTAAATTTTGTAGTGATAATATAATTATCCATATATTATAATTTAGTTTCTTTAGTAAAAAAGATTAATTTATTCCTTATGTGCTGGTGCCAATTAATGGATGGCGAAACAAATATTCATATTTTGGACCGCTTTGAGCGTAAAATATTATGATCCAACCAATTCCATGATTGGCTTAGCTTAAAAGAAGCCTAAAGTTAATTTTATATTAAACTTATGATAATGTATATGGAGATTAATTGTTTAATTTATATGTAAAAATTTAACGTATGTTGAGCATAAAGAGTTACTTTCAAATAGCTCACTTGTCAACTTTAATCAACAAAAGAAAATATTTATTTTGAAGATAGAAAGATTAAGAGACGACAATGGAATCTAATTTTGTTTATCGGGTAAACTGATATTTTAAGTATAAAATTATTTTCAAGTAACTTGTATTGATTTTTATGTTTTTGAAGCTAATTTAATCTAAAGACGCGATGATAGAACTTAAGGATTCAAATATATGTCTATGGATTAAATGCTTAATCTTGTATTACTATAATAAGAAATCAAGATGGAAAGAATAAAAAAAACCATTTAAATTAGTTCACTCTCAATGTGAGAATTACATTCACTCACCACAACAAAATTGGCTCCCATTATTTGTATTTAGACGACATAATGCATGGTAACATATTCCACATATGTTAACTAATTAAAAATAGTGTGATTAAATAATTAATTAATTTTCAAAATGAAAGATCTCGTATTTTATCTTGGGTTGGGGTGGAGTGGGGTGGGCATTACCATGTAGACTTGTGTTCATCAACACGACTAATGAATAACATTATTGTTCTTTAATTGATTCAATTGTCTGATGTGGTGGATTAATTGGGAAAATTTGTTTTCACCAAGTAATTTGGCTTAGATCAAAATTAAAAATAAGTTACTTATTCGACAGATATGCAAAAAAAACCTGTTCGACATGCACTTGTGATCATTATTGCTTCTTGTGGTTTCAAGAATCAGGACCCATCGTTTGCATTTTGGCAAAAACGTTCGTGCATCAACATTTAATTTGCAGAAATGGTCATTTCCGTTCATAGCCGTCCAAAATGGTGTGTAAATTGCACGTCCCTTATTTCGGAAGAGGCAAAAACCATCAATAATTATCGACGGAATACCCAAGACAAATATATTGTTAAGTAGTGACAATTAATTACAGTTTGCAATTACCCACAGCGATGGTAGCAAACTGGGTTATTTGTGACTTACTAAAATTCAACATTTTTCATATTTCCTTACGCGTTAGCCTTTAAGATGCATATAGCGTACTTGTCCCTGAATTTAAAAATGATACATTTGAGTTGGTCCAGCGTTTGATTTTGAAATATTTCCTACAAGAATGTCTTTTGGGCATCTAAGTGGCTTTGTTTTTGTCCCATCTTTACGATGACAAATGGTAATTTCTTCTCGAAAATGTTTAGGTAATTTTTCTTTTTACCAATTGCTCAATTATTGACACGTCGAGATCACCTTATATTTATTGAATACACAAATAATGACATTTTGCGATCAATTCTATAAGAATGTATTTGTTATGTACCATCTTAAATGATAACGTGGAGTAACACAAATACTAAATCGTTAGTATTTTTTGGGTTTTTACGTTAAGATGTCTCATAAGAAAATTGCTTATTTGAAAACGTCGATTTCGAAATTTAATTGCTCGTTTATACTTTCGAAATATCGAAATTGGTAGAGCATTTTTTTGGACTTTGATACCATATTAACAATCTTGTTAAGAGGAGTAATACATATCTTAATATATTGATTAACGCTTTTATATTATTCTATGTGATATTTTACATTTAGCAAGCAGTTCTATATAGTTAACATTACCAGACAATCCAAGAAGTATTTACGTTAATGACAACATATCACTAACATATTTCACTGAATGCTTTTGTAAGACTATGGAATTAGAGATTTCATATTAATTAATTGCGGAAGAAAAGTTTGCACATTATCTTTGCTGCTACATACATATGACCAAATCAAACATTTATCAAACTATGTCTTATTTTTTGTTGAGTCCCAAACCAAAAATAGGCCAAGTGACCTATTTACGTAAAAGTAGTGAAATTCAGTAGCATAGTTTGGCATCACCAATTAGTTCTTAATTTGCTTCTTCTTAAGCAGCAGAAGGCGCAGGAATGTAGGACACTTCAGGCTCAGGCATTGCAGCTAAAATGGATGGTTTTGAGAAGCTTCCTTCCTCTGCAGAATTACTTTCATCTGCCTTATAGTCGAGCGATGCGTCCTCGTAAACGTCCCACCATTTCTTCACAAGAATTTTGATGTCTTCCCTATCCATGTTAGCTTCTTGGCCAGTATACCTCCATGGCTTTGATCCCTAAAACAAAATTATACCGCGTCAAAAGATTGAGTCACCTTGCTGATATATTTTGGGTCGGTTACATGAATCATTTTTTTTTCTCGACTCTAATTAAGGAATAGTTTTGTAGTAGAGAGAATTCTTACCGCTGCGCAGTAGTGAACGACTTTAACTTTTTCAAGTTCGACGTTCTCAGGATGGCGCCATAGCATAGCTAGAACAAGGTTGTACACCAGAGGAATTGGTTTGTAGACTTGTTGGAAGAACATGTTGAGAAAATCCTGTAATTTAATTTCATATATGGGGAAAAAAAAGATTAATCAACAATGTTGGGATTTATTATAAGATGTAACACGACAATTATTTGAAGTCTTAATTCTTTGCACTTAATATGCTCTTTATTTATGTCAATTGTGATGGTCAATATCACAACTAGCAAGCTTTAAGCTTAAATAAATGATTTTTAAACATTTGATGGGCCAATAGCCGCATGAAGTTTTATGAAAAGAAAAATAAGCGAAAAAGCATATGCCATGCATCCACCTCAATAATAAATAAATGTTGAATCCCATCGTTTAAGCATCGATAAATTTATTGATCAAAAATAATATTTTTCAACATGTTCCCTCATAAGCAGGCTATGTGCCGGGACCCGATTATCGGCAATTTTTAATGAAATTTGTTATAAATTGAAAAGCAGCTGCACTAATTGATCACATTTTGCAGAATTACCAATGTAATCTTCTGACATTTACTTCACTTTATTTGAAAGAAGGACATTTACGGTAATTTACCAAATGTTTAGTCAGAAATTAAGACCGGAAAAGGCCACCCTACATTTCCAACTGTCCAAATTTGGATTAAAATTGTGTGAAAATCTCCCCTAGACAGGGACTATAATCCTTTCTTTTATCTTCGTCACAGTACACGTGCACAATTTTTATAAACATGTGGCAAGAAAGTTACCGAACACAACAATTTCCCGAATATCTCAAATCAACATGACATAATTAGCTAACTCACCTGTTCTGCAAATGGTGTTGGTGGAGTAATTTTCAGTGTGTCAAGAAGGCTTTCATAAGTCAATCTGCTGGGCTCATACACAAACATTCCAGCATTGAAATACAAAGGAGGAGGGGATCCCATTTCAGTAGGCCAAGTAACCTTATCTGGGCACTGTTGGCAATACCCAATGGAAAATTGTGGAGAGTGGCTCCATGTTTTCTCACAAAAACAGTCCATTACAGCATAGAAATAGCCATTTGGTGTGTCCAAAAGATGATCAATGTTTTCATAAACTTGGATGTCTGCATCAAGGTATACCATCCTGCTGTATTCCAAAAACTGAAATAATATAATTTTAAAAAGTTAATTACAAAAAAATAAAAAAAAATAAAAAAAAAGAAGGATGTTAATGCGTGGTCCAAGTATTTCTCGATTATTTCTTTTGTAAATGGTCAGTTGTACTTTAGCTAGAGTCTCTGGGAAGCTTAAGTTGTTACGAATGAGCCATATGTATTAGCCCATGTGAAAAGTTTGATTTTTTTAGAAGTGATTTTTGGGAAGAATGCGTGGTTAAGATGTATGAAAAAGTTATGAGAAAATGTGAAAAAAAATTTTTTATTAGAGAATGTGTAGCTGAAAATAAGAGTGGAAAAAAATTATTTTCAAACAAGAGCTTATTATCTTAGCAAATTGAATTCAATTTTTAATCAATATTATATAATTTTCCTAAATAAGTGAATGTAAAACTTGATCCCATGTCGTTTTAAGTGGTTTTGGTAACATGTTGGGGTTGGAAACACAACATATAAAAGTGGGCAATAAATTTTTTCTCCTTTTTTTTTTCCCTATTCCCCCTTGCATGTGGGCCATGGAATTGATTTTTACACAAAATAATATCACTACATAGAATTTTGGTCAAAAAAGGGAAAATCTTCAATATAGGGTTTGAAAGTAGAATAAAAAACTTTTACTAGCAAAGAACTTAGCTGCAGAAAAATCCATCTAAAGGATTAATATTAAGGAATAAATTTCACGTTAATTAAAAATATAATCGAATAATCAATTTATGAATGTTAGGATTACTCTTCTTAACAAAAATGAAGTTTTAAAAGGAAACTTCAAATTCTTTATAATAATCACTTGTTAGCATCTTCTCAAGTACTATTTTACATGCCATGCAACACTTCAATCATATTTGATTAATAGGTTAAGGTATTATATATGTCACTTGTATTCCATGCGTGTGTGTGAGTGAGTAATCATATATACTTACATTCCATATACGTAGCTTGGAGTAGTTGATGACATAGTAAGCCATGGCAAACTGAATATGGTTATCAGGTGGATAAATGGGCTCGATCTCTTGCACAATGCAACCTTGTGCCCTTAAAATCTCCCGGTGTTCCTCCGGCACGTCGGGCAAGATTGCCACCACTAAAGGGTAAGCACTCTTCACCTTTCTCAAACCCTTAGCCAACCCAACAACGCCTTTAACATAATCACCTTTACCAGCTAAAAAAGTCACATAACCCTTCTTTGAATATCCCATTTCAAGCCCAGTTGGGATTTTCCCAGTGCCAACATCAACAGGTACTTCTGGGGCCATTTCTTGGTGTGGGATTGTGGGTGGAAGTATAGTATAGTAAGACCTAAGAGGGATGTCACCTTACTATTGCACTTTCTTCCTGAGCTTCAATGATAGGATTTGGACCTCCTTAAATAGACCTCAAATGAAATAATCATGCATGTGAAATGAAATACAAATGAACATGTAAGAAAATCAATTATTTTTTTATTTTTTTTTTTAAATAAATAATTTGTATGAAAGTTATGGAATGTGTGGATGAAATGAATGAACAGTATTTCTTATTTCAAATCACCATTGATCTAGCCTTATCACCTGAATGAATGGGTAAGATTTAATATTTTTAGGTCATTTTCAATTGGAGACTGACATAATTTGAATATAATATATTATTCCAAATTGATTCTTTCTTTTATGGGGTTTTTCTGGAATTTTTCAGGGAAAAAGCAATATGGGTGTCATTATCTGTGGAATATAAATAAAAATAAACTGGGGAATTAAAGAATGAGTTGAACAGTAGGCCGACGTGTGCTTCTTAAATTGGAATTAGGCTTTTTTGGCATGTTATTTTGTGTGTGATAGCTGCTGTGATTTTGTTTATTTGTTCTCAATAACTATCCAACTTGGTTGATTCAAAGTTGTCTTCCAAAACAATTTACACATCATAATACGTATCAATCATGTCCAACCGTCCGTTTCATCTAATTGTTGAACCATCTTATCTAATAGTTAAACCGTTAAAAATCGATAATTTTTTGTTAAAAATTTAATTAGCTTCAATGTGCTCTACATGCGTAAGTTAGATTTTATTATTATTTATTTATTTTTTACATTAAAGGTTTGGTAAATGTATAATTTTTATAAATAGGTAGCGGCCACACTCTTGAATTCAGAATTTCAATCTACTTATCTAAAAGGTTAAACCATGATATATTTATCGCTTATAATATTTTATTCATCGACGGGATAAAATTTTCAGTAACTTGTCTGAATGGAAGACAGCTTTAATTTTATCAGTACAATTGCAATGAGAAAGAAACATAAATTTTACAACTAGTTATTCAATTGAAGAATTCCTTTTTGTGCAAAATGGATGAAGAATCGTGTCAAACACAAAGAATACAGGCTTTCAGTTTTGCCCTTTTTTTTTTTAAATTTTCAATGCCATCCCACTACAACTAGTATAAATTAATTATGATGTAGACTTGACTACTTGGATCTACGCCCTTCCTAAGTTCAATGGATATCCATGCACATGTGGTGTGCAACAAAAACAAGAAAACCACCCCTACTGAAATTTTGAAACCAATATAGGTGAAAATTCGAAACTTATGTTTATAAAAATTGATAAAACGTATGGTTGAAAAATTGTGAATTCCATAATATATGTCAAATAATAAATAAATTAACATAAATAAATGTTTGGGAATAATTTAGATAGTTAGATAAAAATTTTAATACCATTATAATATTGTTATAAAATAACATTGTAAGCATTGCTATAAAAATAAAATTATTTAATATGAATTTTTTTCATATGCGATTGACAAATAATTAACAATTTAACACAAATAAATGTTTAAGAAGAATTTAATAAAGCTAGTGAAAATTCATGAACGTTTTATATTGCTCGATTTAATAGCATTTTCTCTATTATTTGTATTGTGTACTCTTTACATTTACCTATACTAAGTTTAGAAAGTTAAATTAATATTATCATAATATTAAAAATGCAAAAGCGTTGCATCAAATCTTTTAATTTTAGATTTAGTTCATCTTTTATTAAATCAATTCTAGCCTGTCCACTAAATGAGAAATCAATCATCACAAAAAAATGAATAAGATTAAATAACTTTATACAATAAACGTTTCAAAATAAACATAGTTTATTTTTATCTAAATCAAAATAAAGAAAAAAAAATAAGACAACAAATAAAAAAATATAATATAAAAGAAAATGACAAAATGGGAAATTTATGCTAAGAAGCAAGTTTATGAAACATTTGAAAAGAAAGATTACGTCTTTCGTCGTGAAGGTTTTTGAAATTTCTTAATTTGTTAATAGTGAAGAATTGTGAATCAAAATGGATGAAACCTACTATACGTGAAGGTGTCATAATATACAAGTGTATGACTTTACTTTTGTAGAAGAGTTTTTGAAGAAAATTATCTTAATTTTTATTTGAAAACTAATTTTTAAAAGCACTTCCTATTTCAAAAGTAATTTTAGAGAAATTTACAATGAATCAATTTCCTAGCAAAAGAAATTCCACAAAATTGGCCAAACAGATCCAAAAATTGTTTTGGACCTTAAAAACTTATTTTGATTTTTCAAAAGCCGTACGAAACGGGCCTGAAATGTGTGATTGAAATATTTATAAAAAAATTGTCGATCTAATAAAATGTCTGATTGAAAAATAAGTTTGAAACAAAATGAGTTAAAATCAAATGATGATCAAGTAGGGGTTAAAGATTTGAATACATAAATTAATGTCACATGTTAACCGTCAAGTAATAATATATGAAACCGTATGATGAGCAAACAATCCCATCACATGATAATACACATGCCACAAAGGGAAGTGTTCGAATTAATTTATGATATCATAGATTTTTTTCAATGAAGTAACCGTTATTGAAAAGAAACAAAGGAGCAATTTCAGAGGATTATTGCCATTAAGTATGATCGAGTTAGAGGACCTAATTCCTACTTGTGATGGTTTCATTTTCTTCATTGCTTCGTCTCCATAATGCACGTACGGTGGAAAAAGTGAAGGAAAAGAAATCAACAAAACGTAGAGTTAATAAGAGGTAAATAAATAAATCGGGATACTTACTCTGCCTAATAAATTGACTTTTTGGATGAAACCCTAATTACTACTTGTAAAAAATTCACCTTACAAAATTATCAAGAAGTTAAATACTTTTTCTTAATAAATTCAGAGACTCTGATGTAAATTCCTTTCTACCATCCCGTTTTGTTAATTGGTACCTTTTACTGAAGATACAAAGCAATTTGATAAACAATTACAGGATATTACATAACTTTTGATGCACTCCTCGTTCTTTTTGCTTATCCTACTAGTATTTCATGTTATCAACTAGGTTAATTTCTCTAATCATTCTTTTTTTTTTAAAAAAAAAACAAGGACCACTAAACAGCTCATCTAGTGAAGTTAGTGCAGGTAGGCAAAAGGTTAAAAAGATAGAACATTATTATTATTATTATTATTATTATTATTATTATTATTATTATTATTATTATTTCTCTTGGTGGATGCTTTAGCCACTAATTGAATTATCCATTTCGTTGTAACCTCAACCTGACATAAACAACCAAGGTTTTTTCATCATGCACAAAAAACTTCTTGTTAAATTTTCTGTTCTCTTAAGGGGTTGTTCTCTTCGTGTTTCAATTTTGTATTTTTAGTTTTGAATTCATTTTGGGTTTTGTATTTTGAGTGTCCATTTTGAAATTGTTGAAAATATGTTCTTTTTGTCATTTTGAAAAATTATTTTCAAAATTAAAGAAACCCAAAACCCGTTCTCTTACCAACCCCTCCCCTCTCCTCCCGTCTCCCCTCCCTCGTCTCTGTTCCCGCCGCCAACAACCATCACCACCTCTGTGAAGACCCGTAGCACCCTCCATCACCACCCCCTCTCTCTCATCTCTTTTCCCACTCACTTCGGTGGCTCTCCACAGACAAAGCACCACGACGTTCTCCTAACAGCGGCGTTTTTGAAGTTGATGATGGAGGTGACCGGATCGGCTGTGCAGTACCACGCTTGGAGCGGGTGGTTGGCGGTGGTCGCTCACTCGTGCACGACGTTGCAGTCCTTCATCTGTCTGAGGTTTCTTTTTTTTTTTTTGTTGGCGGTGGTATAGTAGTGTTGTGGCGGGGGCAACGGCGGTCGTGGGTTTTGTTGGCGTTGGTGGGTGGGTGGGTTTTGTTGTGGCGGGGGCGACGGCGGCGGTGGGTTTCATTTTTCGTTGGTGGTGGTGTAGTGGTGTTTATCTTGAAATGTTGGGTCGCAGTGGTGGTTGGCGGTGGTTCTGTGGTGGTCGCGGTGGTGTAGTCCTTCTTGGCAGTGGTGGTGGAATTTTTAAAACACCAAAACACGTTTTGAAAATTTTGGTTTGATTTTAACTGAAAACACCAAAAACGACATTTTAGTCGTTTTCGATTTTATTTGTAAATTTTACACTTGTTTTCGGAAATTCGTTTTTGAAAATAACTAAGTCAACGTGTTTTCACTGTTATGGAAAATCGAAAATAGAAAACGGGCTACGGCCCCTAAGATATCCATTTCTGAGCTTTCAAAGGTTTAATCACTGTGCTTTGCAGTACCACGATGGCAAATTGAAATAGAATTCGGTAAATTCCAAATTGAATAGAATCTTCACTTTACCAAATAATTACTCAAGAGCCCCCTAAAAAGCTATAAATTTCTAACAAAGTAGTAGAAAAAATAACTGAGGTAAAATAAGCATGAATTGATAAACATCTAAATTCATTTAAAAAGAAAAACCCACGACTTCATTGAATACTTAATATAATTCTAGAATCACTAAAAATCTATTTCATAAGAAACCCACAAAAGCAAATTGAGTCCCAAAATCCAATGAACTAAAAAAAACGAAAAAGAAGAAGAAAAACCTGAGGGAAATCTTCACTCTGAGCCCAAACTATTCCATCTTGGCCAATAATGGCAGCAGAAGTTAGGCGATTCCCCTCCATATCACACATCAAGTGATCATCTACGTAAGTCTGCCAAGACATTTTCAAACTTTTTCTTTTTGCTCTTTGCAACGCAAAATACCAATTTTCTCTTCTGGGTATTCTTGTTCGAGTTTTGTTCTTAGATTTGAGTCGAATTTATTGGATTCGGGTGTGAATTTTCTGGAGTTAGCGTGGGATTTATGCGGAATTCAAATAGTGCTCCATTAGTGATTTTGTAACGGTGGCTGGATTCACGGTGTATGATATGATTGTAGCACGGCGTTGGGGTTGGGTCCCGCCTGTCCATAATTATGGAGGGAATATTCCTTTTCATTTTTGGCAAAAAATATTTTGTAAAATTGTTAAAAGGACGTCTTATTCTTTTCCTCGGTCTATCATTAGTGTTTTTTTCTTTTGAGCATAATTCATTCTCAATCTTTCAATTATATAAAAACACTCATCATTTTCTCCATTGTAGCCATTAATAAATTTATCATCCTCTTTAAATATTTATCCCCAAACCCACCGTAGTAGACCAACATCAAAAGTGACACTTCACCTATTTACTAGCGATCTCAAAAGCCCTGATCAAATGAAAGCCCGTCCATCGTACATTTGCAAGAACCAAATCACAACTTAAATTGTAGATATTTGATTATGAGAATCTTTAAATTTTTTACCGCAATTTAAAGTAAATGATATTAAAAGAAGATGTGATAACGTATAAAACCACGTATTTCTTGACTTTGCTAACTAAAAACGTTCGTTTCTTAATGAAATTTTATAAAATTCGTCCAATAATCTAAAGCTTTGGCAACCGTCCATACATAACATTGCACTATTGTATATTTTCAATCACCACCTAATTTTATATTAATCGTGAATTTCTCTAAACTTTTAATATTTAAAATTTCTAAATAACCTAAAGAATTCAAAACATGGTTACAAAATCACATGCAAAGCTTGTGTTCCTGACTAGCATATAAAGATGTGTTAAAAATTAGGGTAATTAGCACATAATGTCCTCACCTTTCTTTATTATTGTGGAGAACGTCTCTACCTTTCATTTTTTTATATTTTCACCATTATTTTTACATTTCATTGCGCAAAATGTCATTTTCACCAAATTTCTCAATTAAAAATTATGAAATGACTAATATACTCTTCTCTTTAAATATAAAAAAATAAAGAAAAAGAAAAACATTAATTGCAATCACAGTCCCAATTGTTAAAAAAGGTCCAAATAAGTCATAAATAAATTATTAAAAGGGTAATTAGCATATAATGTTCCTTCATTTCTCTATTATTGTAAAAAACGTTCCCCACCTTTTTTTGGCATTTTAACCATTAATTACACATATAATTGCGCAAATCATCATATATGTACATTTTCATTCAATTTCTCAATAAAGAGCTGTGAAATAACGAATATACCCTTTCGTTTAAATAAAAAGTTAAAAAATTAATTGCAATCACAGTCCTAATTTTTTTTAAAAGTGCAAACAAGTCCACAATAAATTACTAAAAACATTAATTTTTTTTAAAAAGTAAAAACGAGTCCCGTTTAAATTTATTTCAAAATAAAAATAAAAAATAAAAAGTGCAAACGAGTCCCAAATAAATTATTAAAGAATTAGAAATAAAAATATATTTTTATTTATTTAAGTATGAGGGTACATTCGTCGTTTCACAACTTTTTATTGAGAAAATTGATGAAAATGGATAGAAATGATGGTTTGTGCAATTAAATGTGTAATCAAGGATGAAAATGCCAAAAAAATAAAATGTATGGACGTTTTTTTGCAATAATATAGAAAGGTATGGACATTATGTGCTAATTATGTTTTTAATAATTTATTTATGACTTATTTGGAATTTTTTTAAAAAAATTGAGACTGTGATTGCAATTAGTTTTTTTCTTTTTCTTTTTATTTTATTTAAATAAAATGGTATATAAGTCATTTCATAATTTTCAATTGAGATAATAGGTGAAAATGACTTTTTGCGCAATGAAATGTGGAAATAAATGGTGAAAATGCCAAAAAAAATGAAAGATAGAAACATTTTTCACAATAACAATGAAATGTGAGAACGTTATGTGCTAATTACCTTAAAAATAACCCGTATATTCTTGTTTCACCTTGGTCCTAAATGTTCGTCGTCCAAGATAGTAACTAAACTTATATTTTATTTCAATTTAGTCCATTATGCTGAATCAACGAAAACACTGACATGACTAACAAAAACGACAATGTTGAGTGTAAAAATTATTAGTGTATTGTTTTTATCGTCTAGTTAATCAAAATCGTTTATGTTAGGGGGTGTTTGACGCACATTTTTTATAAAAGAACGTGATAGAAAATATGTGGTTAAAGAATAAGGAAAAATTTTGAATTTGCGTGTAATATTATTTTATTGAAAAATGTGATGGTGAAAATAATTATTGAAAGAATGAACTTCGAAAAGAATGTGGATCAAACCGGGCCTTCATTTTAAAACGTGCTTTTATAAATAGATGAAAAAAGGAAAAAAAAAAAAATAAGGGCATGTTTTCTTTATTGTTTTCAGGTTATTTCCAGTTTTAAGTTTTCGAAAATACCGAAAACACGTTTATTTACCTATTTTCAGAAACAAATTTTCAAAAACGAGTTTAAAATTTACAAAGAAAACGGAAAACGCCAAATAAGTTGTTTTGGTTATTTTCAATTAAAATCAAGCCAATATTTCATTTTTTATTGTTGAAAACAATTTTTCTTTCAAAATGACAAAAATAACGCGTTTTCAACAATCTCAAAATGGATACTCAAAACACGAAACCCAAAATGAATTCAAAACTAGAAATTGAAATAGGAATTGAACATAAGTGTTTGGGAAGTGATTAAATTTTACTCTAAGTTGAATTAAAATTTATTTTATCCATATATTTTATAAGATTCACAATTACTATTAATTTATTATCTGTTTTCAAAGATCACTTATTTATAATCACTTAAATGTTAATTTTATTATTTCCCAAACATGAAACATTCTCTTTACTATTTTCAAGTCGTTTTCTATTTTCGATTTTCCAAAACAGTGAAAACCTCATTTTTGAAAACAAGTTAAAAATTTATAAAGAAAACTCAAAACGACAAATTTGTCGTTTTTTGTGTTTTCAGTTATAATCAAACCAAAAATTTCAACACGTTTTGAGTGTTTTCAAAAAAAAATTTTAAAACGTTAAAAAGAACACATTTTCAACAATTTTAAAATGGACACTCAAAACACAAACTCAAAATAAATTCAAAATTGAAACACAAAAATAACAGCCCGACCTCTCTTCAAATTCTGTTTCCTTACAGATCTTCGCAGTTTCCACAGTGATCAAACTCTTGACCGAAATCCACGCGTTCCCTAAATCAATCTGGATCCTCCACGTGTACATCCTGCTAGTTGTACCGCAAATAATATCTTTTCTTTAGCGCCAAAATTTCGAGCCTTTTCACAGTTCTCCCCTCGAGTAGATAAAGTCCTTCTCTCCAGTGCCTTTTCTCCAATTCGCTCTAGTGTCCATCATAATCGCATGAAAACCCCGACTCATCGTCCAGTCAAACGATAAAGAGAATTATTAGTTAGGCAAAATGTTAATTATGATTTAAAAGATTGACAACACTGCACTGAATTGGAGATGTAGTAACGGGAGAGAAGTCGTCCTGAATCCAACGACTCCGAACAAATGTCACCTTCTAATCAGAACTTTAAGTCTCATCCGTCCAATCATATCCCATTGCTCATCCAATCGTCCATTTTGTGCAAACTGAAATTTCAAAATAGAGTATAAAGAGAATTCTACTTAAATATAAAACCTTACGAACTATCACATTAAATTCAAATCCCTGTTTGAAAAATCTTAACCCATTCTCTGTTTCTTCTTAGAACCAAATCTTGATTGATTTTTGGCAAACGATTTGAGGTATAAGAGAGGGGCCAACAATTTTGAAGATTTTTTTTTCATTTTTAAGTTCAAGAGCGTGAAAGGGCAGCTTGTTAAACTAAGAATTGGAGAGATTCTCATGTAATTTTCGCAAGAAAATGTTGTAACTTGACTGCATGCAATTGGAGAAAAGTTTATTTTGTTTTTCATTTACAGATTCGATATTTTGAGTGATGGAGCAGAGTGAAAAGGCGTCGCCGGCGCCGAAGAAGGCTGAGTTTACGGCAACGAAGAAGCAGTTGGATTTCACGGTTAATTTTAAAGCCTCAATGTTAGATTCGGGAGCGAGTTTCAATGGGAGTGTGATATTGCCGGAGCATCCGCAGGCTCAGTTACAGTCCAAGTTGCTGGCCTTAGCGCAGCCAAAGAAATTGCATGCCGATGCAACGTCTCAATCGCCGCCGACAATGGTGGCACAACTTAAATCGACGCCAGGAACAATAGCGCCGCGGTTGGCTCGCCCCGTGAAACCCATGCCGGTGCCTCGGCATAAACCTGCAATGCTGCAAATAGTGTAAGGCCTTCGGTTTTATGTGAATAATTTTTCCCTACTTTAATTGTTGTTTTCGCTTTTCTGTTGGTTTTGAATATTGATGGATTAAAGTGAAAGATGAAATTTTTGGCATCTGTTTTTTCTCCGTTTAGTGAGAATATGGTACATAGAATGCAAACAACCTGGTTCCAGTTTTATCACAGCCTAAGTTTGAAAACTTTGAGTGCCCGTTCGCCATGTCGAGCCTTTGATGAAAAATCATGCCTATGAGGCACGTGTTGAAGATTAAACTTAAATAACCTTTATGAAGTATTGAACCATAATTTTACAGGAAATGTGTAACTACATAAGTGCATTTTTGCTTCTTCAGGAAGGTAGCGTCTCCAAAATCACGGGAACGGTGTGATATGGAGCAAATGGAGGGCACTCCAAAGAAGAAAAAACAATGCAATTGCAAAAGTTCACGTTGCTTGAAATTGTAAGTACAATCCTCATTTGATTATCAGCTTTCTTTACTTAAATTTTGGCAGTAGGGTGGTATATTCACTTATTCTCTTCTATTGAAAACCTGCATTCATCTCAACCACGTCATTTGTGAAAAAAGAGAAAAAATACTCTTGATGACATATCTGATATAGAGATAACTTCCTCGCGGTTTTTTACTTATTACTGACTGCCTCCTGATAAATCTCATGGTGAGAATAAACTCAGAAAGTTTTGTTCTGCCTTTTTTGTGTGTGCTACCACATCCTGTCCCTTAAATTTTTCATGTTTGGACCATGCATGTACAGATAAATGTACATCTCAGGCCATGCGGTTGTTTTGTAGATTCTAAATAATTGCGTAACATGTGTTATAAACCCTTTTCATTCTGTTTGTCCTTCTATTATCACTTTCATCTTTCCATCCTTTTGCTCTCATTTTTTTCCTTTTTTGTCTTAATTTGAACTTGGTTGGCTGTAGAGAGAATGGGTCATAGAAGGTGCAGGATGTTCTTCCATGCCTTTTCCTGTTTCTATGCTTATTTACCAATCTATGCTTGTTTAGCAGGACACTGTGATCAGTATATTCAACTATGCCTAGCACCTGAATATCAGACCAACTATTTTAATAGATGATATTAGTATAAATATTCTTGTGTGTTAAAACAATTGTACAGATTTCAAAATAAGCCAACATTATTGACCAACAGGTACTGTGAGTGCTTTTCCTCTGGGACTTATTGTGATGGATGCAACTGCTTAAATTGTCACAATATCATAGAACATGAGTCTGATAGAAAAGATGTAATGGACGTAATTAAAGAGCGAAATCCAGAGGCCTTTAAACCAAAGATTGCTAACAGTCCACACAGAGCCAGAGATGGTATGGTATGTAACTCGAGGCCTCAATTTATGAAGCATTTTTTTTTGTATCCATATCATTCCATATGTTGCGTTAAATTTATTTGCAAAAACGAATTTATTTTATACATGTAACCTAAAGAGCCAAATTTCATCTAACAACCTCACAGGTTTTGCATATTTTTTTTACGGATTTCCTGAAATGATATTATTAATTTCCTGGTTGAATATCCATATAAACAGACAATAACCATTATGTCATCCTTTCTCAAGCTACTTTGTTTGATTATGTCCACGTATGTGCATTTTTGTTTGATGAGAAGAGATGACTGAAGCACTGATGTAAAGCTCATTAAAGCATCATTTTTATTTGCAAGCTCTCTTTCCACTGGTTTAAGCTATCTATCACAGTCAACCTTTAACTACGAAAGTAATGATGCACAAAATCTATTCAATTCACAGATATTGAAAATACCGTGCCTAATTTCTAGTTTTTGACAATATGAAGCAATATTTCAAGTATCATCAAAGAAGATTTTTGAGGAGGGTTGCCTTTCTAATTCCAACAGAGACAGAAAAGATGCTACTGCTGTAATAAGTCTTATTCTACTTGAGTATTTGGGTGTAATTTTATAAGATATTCATCTCTTCTCCTAACAAGGTAAAAAAGGAAAAGTCCAAAAGATGAATGTCAGTTTAGTAAGAAGTATAACATTATGGCAATTATTGTTCTTAATTGTCATTGTTATGTTTATATATTTTCATTTTGATTGTTTAATTTATATTTGCTTGTTTCTAACTGTCTCAAAGAAATCCAGGTAGAGGGAGGTGAGGTTACAATGGAAAGAAAACATAACAAAGGATGCAATTGTAAAAAATCTGGATGCCTCAAGAAGTACTGCGAGTGCTTCCAAGCCAATATTCTATGCTCTGAAAACTGTAAATGCCTCGACTGTAAAAACTTCAAAGGAAGTGAAGAGAGAGAGGCTCTTCTTCATGGACATCCTACGAATTCTATGACTTGCGTGCAACAAGCAGCCAATGCTGTCATTAGTGAAGCCATTGGGCTATCTGGTTTTGGATTATCACAGTGCAAGAGGAATGGAAATCAGCAGATCGTGTTTGGGTCGATAACTGATAATCAATCCAATAACAGGGTTTCACAAGTTCATCAGGTGCATATTTGGATATATTACTTTTTTGTTACTTATAAGTAAAAAAGGATTATTTTGAAAGTTACTCTTACATTCTTGTCAATTAGTAACTTATTTCCAACTTTAACCAATTAAAAGAAATGTTTATTTTTTAACTTACTTATTTACTCATATCTGAACCTTTTAAGCTTAGCCAAACATGCTCTAAGTAAATCATCTTTTTCATGGTCTCAATTGTGAAGAGAAGATAGAACATTGATATTGAAGATATAACTCCTATCATATTCAATTGCAAGCTGGACAAACTGTTCAATGATAGCATTACCATGCATTCATTGAGGTATCAACCCAATAGAACTAATAGCATGTTTAGCTAAGCTTAAAAGTTATTTAGGGTGTGTTTGACCCATATTATTTTGGAAAAATGTATTTTGAAATAGTAGATTGATGGAGAATATGTGGTTGAAAAAGAAGGAAAAAGTTATTGATGTGATGGAAAATATTATTCTATTGAAAAATGTGGTTAAAAATAAGTAGAAGAATGAGAATGAGAATTTTAATGTGTACCAAACAGGGGCTTATTTAATTTCAAATAACTTTGTTTCCAAAAATGTTGTTACTTTTTCTTATAAGTAGAAAAAGTTACTGATTTTGAAATTAATGATGTATTGAGAAGAAAATGCATTTTATGATGTGATGTGATGAAAAATATGTGGTTAAAAAATCAAGAAAAATTTTGAATTTGCGTGTAATATTATTTTATTGAAAAATGTGGTTAAAAATAAGTAGAAGAATGAGAATGTGAATTTTAATGTGTACCAAACAGGGGCTTATTTAATTTCAAATAACTTTGTTTCCAAAAATGTTGTTACTTTTTCTTATAAGTAGAAAAAGTTACTGATTTTGAAATTAAATCTTTCCTTACTGTTAAAATAAATAGCTTACTTATTTTCAATTTAATATTTATACCAATAAAAAAAATCATTTCTTTGAAAACTGATTTACTTATTAAGTAAACTTTTAAGCTTTTAAACATTCTCAACATATTGTTTTCTGTTCATTCAGGAAACTTGCTTAACTTCAGGTGCCTCTTATTCCACATCATTGCTTCACACATCTGGACCTGATTCTACCACTGTGTTCAGACTTTCAAAATCCTCTTATAGGTAATTTTTTTTTATTTTCTTGGAATTTTTGGTTATAGATTTAATTTTTAATTTAAATTATTCCACTTATTTTTTCTTCCACTGGTAACAAAAGTTATGAATATCAGCACTATTACTTTGCCTTTTGAAACAAAACCATGACTGGTTTATTATGATTTAAAGGTCTCCTCTAGCTGGAATTCTCCAACCACGACATGTTGAGGAATTCTGCTCACTTTTAGTCGGAGTTTCAGCAGAAGCTGCAAAGTCTCTTTCAGGTAAATTCAAGCTTTAATAATCATTTTCGCTTGCTTAATCTCATCTTTCTAAAATGGTTATGTAGATCAGAGTAGGACAGTTTTAATTATTTTATGCGAAAACATGCTGGGGAGAGTGCATCCATTCAGTAATGTTTGGCACCGAAAACTGGTCATGCTAAAATTTAAAATCAAAGTTTTTGGTTTTAAATTTACATTTGAGATTAAAAGTGCCCTCCACTGTGTCTCAACGTGATCTTAAGTAGCCTTTGTTTGTTGTTTCTATGATATTGTTCACATAACTTCATAGTCAAAATACCTTCACAAGAGATTTTCATAGAAGGCCAGGCTAGTTTATATCTTTGTTTACAATTACATATTTTATATGTAATTGAAAGACATCACTGAGAAGCAACTTGATCAAGAGAGTATGTTTTGGACGCAAAAGGGCGCAAAAAGATGTGTGGTCTGACCATTCTAAAGATGGGTTAACTGAAAGATGGCCTTGTAGAAGCCAGAGGTTGAAATAGTTTTGGTCGTATAGAATCTATTCAAGTTTGAGAACATGCAAGGATGAGCTTTCGGATGAATTTACTAATTGTCCTCCCTGAAAAATATGAGTAGACAAGGATCTTAATATCCTAATTTTTCTTGCATTTCCTTCTATGAAGCATGACCACTCTTCGGACACTTGGAGACAATGAAAATCAACATAACATGAGAGAAAAATTGTAGGAATTTGAGGTTCAATTTGCTTATATTTAGTACTGGCAATTTTTAATGCACGATTAGTTATATTTTGTTTTCGCTGGTGATACAAAATACAACTGCCACTCTTCTTATTCAAAACATTTCACCAATAAATCAAAATCAAAGCTAAAAAGAGTATTGATTTTGTAAAAAAATAAACAATTAAAAAGATAAATATATAACATGTATAAATGCATCATTTTGATGGACATGTTCGTGTTGTGTGACTCGTGTCCATGACCGTGTCCGTGCTTTACATATTGCCTTAGTAAAAGAAGTGGTCTGTACGCCCTAAACCTCCTATCAGTTTATTTTCTATCTTCATGTGACTAGAAAAAATGGGATGGATACATCCCTTGTGAAATTTAGGCTTTACTTTTTAAATCTTTTGCATTCTGGGTTTTCAGAAGAAAAGAGAACAAGCAATAATGACAAGGCCACTTTGGATAAAGCTGAAATTGCAGACGTGCAAAAGCAATCCAGTGCTCAGGAGTTGCCCGGAAACCATGAAAATGGAGTTCAAACTTCCTTATCAGAGTCAACTACAGGTGAATTTCAGAATGAACGGCCAGTGTCTCCCGGAACACTTGCATTAATGTGTGATGAAAACGATCTCGTGTTCACTAAAATAGACATTCCATCTAGGATTTCGGGATCCAATTCAAGGACAACTATGAATTTGCACGGGGCAGACTACTTATATTCAGAACAAGAAAGACTTGTATTAACCAGGTTTCGTGGTTTTCTCAACAAACTTATCACTCGTGGAAGCATAAAAGGTGACGTCGCGTCTTCTATTTTCCCAACTTCACTGTGATGTCTAGTAAATATTATAAAAATGGGAAATTGGGTTAAATATGTTAATGTTCACTAAACTTCTAGTGAAATTTCATATTGATTGGTAACTAAACTTCGTTTTGTTCTAAGTTATTTACTGAACTTCGATTTTGTTGCAATTTGGTCACTAAGTACATTAGCTTGACTACTGACAGGTGATGTGGCAGTTGAGTTATTTTCCGACTAGAGTTCCTACTAGACTGTCACTTCATCTTTTTCGATAGTTTGACAAACAGAAGAATGACCAAATTGTAACAAATTTTTAAGTTCGGCAACCAAATGGTAAGAACGATCAAGTCTGTTAACCAACTTTGAATACATGAAAATTTGCTAAAAGTTCCGCGACGACAAGCGTTTTTACTTCCATTTTGAATATGTTTAAGTTTCAGTTTTTCCGTTCTCTTTTGTGCGTTTCCATGTCTAAACGTGTTCAAAAGTCTGTGCGAATCAGCAGTTTTTTTTCCTTTTACAGTTTGAAAATCTGTTTTGTGATTTATACTACTTTGTTAATTGTATTGGATCGTGTTTCACGTTGCAGAAACAGAAGTAGAACAGGAAGCCAAAAAGAATCTTTGAAGCATGGTGTAGACGAATACAAGACATCGGCTAATCACGAGAAGTCGAGGACCGTAGAACTAACAGGGTTGTGAAGTCTTTTCTTCTAGCTTGTCTTATGACGTTTTAGCATGTTATTACAGTAGTCACTTATAAGTTTTGAAAACTAGGAATAACAAGACCAAGAAAAATCATTGAGTTCCTTTTTGTTGGTTATTTTGATGAGTAATGTTATTCATAATGAAAATTATCGGTAGTTGTAACATATGGCAATTTGTTAATGCATCAAATAACAAACTATCATGTACATGCCACGTAGGACGACTACCGATAGTTTTCACTATTAATGACATTATTCTATTTTGATTGTATAGTCCTATAAATTATGATTGATGTAGAATGACATGTTTTTGGGAGTTCCGAGATGTTTAAAGAATCTGTATGGTCCTTGACAATTAGTGAAGAAGCCTTCAAGGCTACATAACTAGATGAGTAAATAGGGTGCCTAAATTTTTTTTGGCTTAGCAGTCAGGGCTTGCCCAGGCGCGAGCTTCTACACCACTCAGGGTGACCGTGCTAATCCCAGACGAGAGCTTCTATGCCATTCACAGGATGGCCTCACCGCAGGCTGCTTTCTCGGGATTGACTCAAGCTTATATATACTGGTGGCAGAATCGTCTCCAAGCACCTCAGTCGACTGCAGGCACATGCCAATCTCGACAAAAATAGCTCACTCAACCAAAAAAATAGGTTCAGCAAAAAGTTGAGAAATGATAAAATAGATTTATTACTTTCACTAGTGAAAGTGTTGATAAACATTCCTGGAATATATAGTAGGGCATCTTACAATCATAAATTCAGAATACAATGAGTATTGAAGTGCAAGGCTAGGACAGTGTACTAGAAGGCTATCCCAGAGCAAACAGTTCGAAAAATCAGATTTCACATCCCTTCACCCTTTCTTAGGCATGGCCGCGAGTCTGGTATACATTCTTGCCATCGACTGGAATCCTCTGGTATCGCCAGAGCGAAGAAGATTACCTGGGAAAAAGCAAGGACGAAGCATCAAATCCCATTCACGCATCTCAAGAAAAAATATCAAAAAAATAAAAAATAAAGAAAAGGGAAAAGGAAAAGAAGCAAACAAAATTGGCTTGTTTACCAACAAATCATATCTGTAGACACAACACCTTTGAGAGTTCTCAGGTTCAAGCTTGTACGATACGGTTAACATTATCGAGTAAATCATATAATCACTTAAAAGTGCAACCGAGTGCTTTCATAATATGTTCCATTATATTGCATGTTTATAGCACGAGAAAGGGAGATCCAAACCCCAAACCAACAACACATACACTGAATAAGCATATAAGAACGCTAAAAGCCAGAAAGAACGTAGAATATTGACAGTAAAAGGCACGAATACACGGCCAAATAGCAAGGGGAAATGAAAAACAAAACCGCAAAAGAAAAGAGTGGTCATGGAGAACCCATGCCTTGAGCTATCTCTGCCTTTGAATGCACCATTACTGAAAGTATTATAGAGGGGAACAATAACTGCAACGGTGATTTACAATGATAGCTAGCAAAATATAAAATATATAAAATGGAAAAGGTGATATTTATGGATACTAAAACTCTTTAGTTGCACAGATTATAAGACTTAAAATTTCAAATAATTCCAATGAAAAAAAAAATAAAAATTGGTTTTGAAATCACAACCACAAGAATTCTCTAGACTTGTATACGCTCCGGAGCGAGATAGAGAGAGAGAGAGAATGTTGGTCCACCAACACGAGGATATAAAGTTAAAACATTATTTCGACCAGGTAGAGAACGGAATCAGACTTAGCGATTACCAGAATCACAGTTTAATGGACTATCAGGTTCTGGATGGGCCATCAA
>CAIGRP010027926.1:0-12444 GCA_903798385.1 Fraxinus cuspidata | reverse complement strand
AAATGCAACATATAATCATGTAACGGAATTAAGCAATCACACACATGCAAAAAGAATTACACACTCATGCACATGCAGTAACTAGGTGTACTCATAATAAACCTCACTAGGGTCATCAATCGACCCTATAGCCAAATTCGCCTCACATTTTATCGTACCATTCTGCTTATCATTCTTCTTGGGACAATCCCTAATGGCTTACCACAGCTGTAACACCGTCTACCACTAGAATTGTCCCATCCCTTGCCCTTCTTCTTAACACCCCCATCACTCGAGTCACTTTTCGAATCACTATTGTCTTGAGCTCTACCCAAATCTATTTGCTTAAACTTCATTTTACTCATCATCATATGCAATTCACCACTTCTCTTATTCTCTTTTTCAACTTTAATCTCTATCTCCTTACTCCTAAGGAAATCTATGACAATCTCAGGTGTTAAAGTCTCTACCATACTTAATTGCATTCTTAACATCTCTATATGAATCAGACATTCAATAAAATAATGGTCTTATACGTATCAGACACTTTTTTATCATAATTAACAATATCTTAAACAAATTTGTTGAAAATATCTAAATTGTCTGAATGATCCATTTTAAAGTTGAAAAAGCTTTCAAACAAGTACATCTTATTAGGAGTAGATTTAAGCAAATATAAATCATCCAACTTTTGCCAAAGTTCTTTAGTAGAACCAAGTTTTTCAACTTTTCTCAAAACGATGTCGGATAGGTGTAAAATAATTGAAGTGTAAGCAAGTTCATCATATTCTTCTTTTTTGAACAAGTACAACTTATTAGGAGTAGATTTAAGCAAATATAAGTTTTTTAACTTTTTTCAAAGTTCTTTTGTAAAATCAAGGTTTTCAACTTTTCTCAAAACAATGTCGATAGGAGTAAAATAATTGAAGTGTAAGTAAGTTTATCATATTCTTCTTTTTGTACTTCTATTAAATTTACAGGAAAATTTGCCATCTTTGGCTTTTGAAACTTTTTATTGAACCAAAATATCCTTCATATTTTTTTGTCAAATTAAAAGGTTCCCTTTCCCATTGAAAATTCCAATTTCAAAATGTGGAGACATTTTGAAAAACGGAACAACCAAAATGCACAAATATGTCACATAAAGTAATCTTAAGGCAACAATATACAGACTAGATTTCCAAGGTTTCGTGAGACTGAGATCTCAGATTAAGAGAATGTTCAAACAGGTCAAATCTAAGTGTTCTAATGAAATAGTCAATGCAACATGAAGGTATGTCAACAAAAAATTCAAATTCTCAAGCAATTAAACACGGAAGCAATTATCAACTTGCAGTTAAATCCAACACTTCAAACAAAGCAAATAGTTCATAAATTTCTAACACAAGCAATGTTACCCCCACACGGTAACCTCAATCCTAGTGTCACCCCCACACGATGATGCGTTAATGCTTAAATTTAAACGGGATTTGCCAACTTACCAGAGCGGACCTATCTGAGTCCATAAATTACGAGAGATGCGAATTAATCACTTTAGGGCCACCACTATTCGCCCTAAAGTCTAGAGCAACTGCAACAATCAATCGAGCAAAAATTGAATCACAAACGCGTAGAGGCAAAATCGTTCAGATTTCACTATATAACCAGAAACAGAAAACTAACTACACATAATAGTTAGAGATCATGTTATAAATATTTTGCCCGAAGAGACCGTCCCTAGAGGAGGTCTCAATGTACCCACACGCGCGGTCGTTGGGGTTCCACGCGCCGCCACCGCCAATCACGTGCCACCTACCCAGGTGCACCTCGATCTGCTGAACACGCCGGTGGCCTTGGTTTTTCCACCAGGTCAATGATTTCACTTGAAAATGGCAAAAATGGATTCGAGCAAAATTGTAAAAGCTACACAGATTTCTGCTGCGATTCTAGGCTGTTTCTGGTCGATTTTTGGCCGAAAATCCACCACCAAAGTGGCTCTGACACCAAATGTTGAAAGAAAAATAGATCACCGAGGTTTTTGGGCTCAGTATATCACCAATATACTGAATCAAACACTAAAATTCAAACAAAACCCAAATCCCACAAACACTCCAAAATCGTTGCTTTCTTGGTTTGTCCACAAATGACAGAGTATGAACTATTTGCAGCCACTAGAACTAGCCACAAAGGCTGGGAAGAAAATGGAAGAACAAACTATAGAAGAGGCACGAAGCACAAGAACTGTAGCCACCGGTTTTCTCCCTCACATGTAAGGATGCAATATATTTTCACACAAAAGCCAACACACGAGAGTCAAACATATATATAGGTTTGGAGTGGGCTTTTAGGTTAGGTAATAATTAGGCCCAATAGCTAATAGGTAATGGGTAAATAGACTATCAACCTAAGAAACCATCCAAGATTTACGGGTCAAGCTATAAGTAACATCAATTAAATTAGATTATTTCAAATGGTTCAAATATGTTGTAGGATTGGTTTGATTGATTGTGGTGTTGATATTTCAATTCACTCATCAACCGAGGCATATGAAGTATAATCCAAAAAAAAAAAAAAGAATTTAACATCATCGCCCGAAATTTATTGGGTATAAAAAACCCAACAGTTCTATTAAGAGATGAATTTTTTTCGGCATAGATGCAAAAATATGAAATCTCACAAAGATTTTATGACTTTCTATAATATGCTGCTTGCATATTTTTACGATATTGAACTTGAAAACAAAAAAATCAAACAAAGGTAATACCAATTTCAGCCTAAAATAACAGTGTGTGTACAGACTTAGAATTTCCATGGGCTTATTATTGGATCACTGTAATAAAAGGAATGGGCTTTCGTTAAGGGACTATCTCAAATCCAATGAGGAATATTCTCTCAAGATGAAAATGTCTCGTATGTATTTGTTCACAATAAAAGATCTTAGTATCCCACATTTTCACAATCGGCGGTTAAAGTTAATGTCGACAAACCTCGATAGATACTTTTATGATCAATTCTTTAAATGTATTCCTCTTGAGCCTTAGTCAATGTTAATTAGAATTTTTTTAACCAAGAGCAAGTAATGTCGACACCCAACCGTCACCCTAATTCATGAGAGCCCTTAGTCCAACAACAGCAAGAATGGTAACATGGAATCAATAATAGTTCCTTCTAAATGTATAACGTATTATTGTGTAAGATAGAACAATAATTGGATGAGATTTTAACACAACTCTCTCAATATTGTTAAAACTATAAATATCTCGCTTTATACTACTAGTAATGCAAAAGTGCATAAATTGCAAATGCTTTTACGCAAAATGTCACTTATCTTGGGTCAGTGGACAAGAAGAACTTCTTTAAACAAAAATGGAAATGGAAATTAAAAATACAATAGAATGTAGTCAAACCTAAACCGTATACTATGTGACACTACGAAGGAACCAACTTATATAATATAAACAAATTTAATTTCTAATCTTCGATCATACTTATTTTACAATCTATTAAAGTATTTGATTTGAGAAGTGGAAAGATTGCAAAATTGTTGCTCGGTTCATATCTCACATGTTCATTTCTATTGCTTAAGTAAATTGGCTAATTATTTCCGATGATACAACAAAAACAATTATTTGCACTAAATGTCAAAATTTGCCGTCACAATAAAGATATCACACATTTTTCTTCTTTAATAATATCTAGTATTTTATGCCATAATTAACCAAGTAGAACGGCTGTACAAGGTATATTTTTTCTTCTTCATTATGTTTTTCAAGCAAAGTATTATTACAGGATATTCCATAGAAATCTCCGAATGGATTCTTCTCCAAGTTTCGAGAATTACAAGAAATGTTTAATGTTTTGGTCTCTAACCACATGTCAATTTTATTTACTTTTTTATTTGTTTCGAAATCTAACAGTACTTATCTTAGATATTAACAAAGAAAATATACGTGTTGACGTGTTTTTTACAATAGATTAGGTAGCAATAGATTGAAAAATTAACGAATTATCGAACTCTTTTTTAATATATAATCTAGTTCTAATAGCAGGCATAAAATACTAGACAAGCAATACTCTACCGATCGCCTCATATTGCCCAAACAAATGATAAAAGTGAAAGTAGGGTTGTAAGCAAAAAAATTTCAATCTGAAAAATCAAAACAAAAATTACATTTTTAAAAGTATCAGTTTGGTGCCATATGGAGTCGTCAAAGAAATGGTTCGAACTAAGTCAAATTGTTCTATAACGGTTTTGTTTAGGTTCTGATACTTAAACTGTAGTTTGAAATCAGATCGAATATTTTAAAAATTAAAAATAAATATGAAATTTTCAAATTTCTACGAATAATTAGTCCAAATTGGACATATTCAAGCTGATAAATTACAATCTTAATATTCAAAATAAGATATAACTATTAAAATTTTAATCTGAATATGAACAATTTAATGGTCATTTATCACTTAGTAGTTACCCCCCTAATTTTATAAACTAATCAATCATCAGATGCTGGTTAATGGTTTATACTTCGTGTCAATTTGCTACATGACCATTTTCAACCACACATTCACACAATGAAATATTCCACACGTATATCAAAAACATTTTTATACTTTTTAACCACGTATTCTCCTAAAAATCTCTATTCAAAACTCTTTTTTTTACAATAATGTTTGTCAAACGGGCTCTTCATAACCAAACTTCCTTCACTCCCAAAAAATCATTGTAAAGCCATAAATATCCACTCTCTCAAGTCCACAAGTAAAGCGGCAACGAGAGGATTGTGAAGATCTTGTTGTGGAGCATCAAGTTGTATTTTGACTTTTTGGGCCCGTTTGAGCCCCTTTCTAGATTAGAATGCATTTTCGAATAATTGATGGATATAAAATGTATGATTAAAAATGAATGATTTTTTTTCTTTGAATTACGTGTAATATTATTTTATTGTAAAATATGTGATTAATAAAGATGTATTTTGAAAAAAATGGAGGTCAAACAAAGTCTTTCTCTTGTTAATAAAGGTTATCGTGACTTTGTATTTGCTTTCATTTTGTACAATTTTACCTTAAAATGTAAACGAAACAATTTGTCGTAGTTTTTATTGTGACAAATCAAATCAAACCATTAAGTTTAGATTTGAGAAAATCTGAAAACTGTTTTAAGGTTTGGTTTAGGAGAATATAGTTCAATTGAGCACTAGTATGTTTCGCCACATAGAATCAACTTTCAATTATGAGAACATTGTTTTTTGTAAGAACTTACAAAGTTTAATTAAAAAACCATGTACTAATAAAAAAATTTGGTCATATTCTCATGGTGAAGAATTATAATTTGTTATGTTTGGTGGGACGGAGACAACAAGCAATAATATCTTAGTTTACAAAGCTATGAATAAGATTTTTTCAAACATTAAAATGATAAAGACAATTTTAATCATAAAAACAAAGGAAAGGACAAAAAACCATATTTATGTTTCTAAGTTGTGCAACAATAACTTCAACCTTTTCAGTTTTCATTCTAAACCTTGTAGGTCGATTGAGGGACTAACGAACACCTACTGTAAATTCGTTAACAATATATTAACATAGTTCTAAATCAAGCTCGACCCAGTAATTTACTATGCATGAACTATTATCGAGTCGACTACAGCTTACAAGATATTCAATGTCCTCTCTTACCATTTCTAGCGCAACTAGGGTTTTTCAGAATATATTTCACATAGACACACTTTAAATTCGTTAGCAATAAGTCCATAAACTTGCAATCAAGCACGACATAATAACTTACTAAACGTGAATTAAAATGGATTCACAAATATTCAGCGTTCTTTACCTTTTCTAGTGCAACGATGGATTTTCTAAAAAGATATTTGGTATAGACTTGGGGTCAATACTTTCCCATAAGGACCGTGCTATGTATATATAAAGATTAACATAATGGTTTACACACAAGTGAGTTGACAGATTTTGACACATGGATTTTGACACCACATTTTTCAATCAACTTTGACATATAGAAGAATGTCGATCAAGGTGTGCACTTTCCCATAAACCTTATTTTGTACTTTAATAATAATATAATGACCATGTCAATAAAATAAAAAAAAATTGTAAAGACTTCAATAACATGAATTTTATCGTTGATAGTGAGAATAACTATGTTAAAGAAGACAACGTGAGACACCTACAAAGCTTCTCAGATTCAACTTTCAGGAGACTCCAAATTTATTTTCACGTGTGCAATTACCATTACACCCTCAGACATTATGCATTCAATCTCAAGATTTTTATTTCTTCTTCTATTGTGATTATTCTTTCGTCAGTCCAAACATTTGAACGTCTTTAGCGGTTATAAAATAGAATCTTGCTAAGGTTCTCGTTGGGAACATGGTTTAGTTTTTGTCTCTTAGGATGTCTTTATAAAGTGTCTTTCACTATGAAATTTGGTTCCAAGAAGTCATTCTAAAAACGTAACAGTTATTTTTCACTCTAAAGACATACATGTAGAGAGAAAAAATTGTAACTATAGTAAAAAGTTGCAAAGATGGCATCCAGTTTGCCATCCATAACTAGCTCTCCAGTTACCACAGAAGAAGGCAGGCTTCGAAAATCATGGTCGAGTAAAGGTTTAACGGGGAAGGCTGGACTACGAAGAACTTATTCTGACAACAATCTATGTTGTCGTGTCAGTCGTATTCAGGCTTCAAAGGTTGAGCCAAGGTTAAAGAGCAGTAGTAGTTCAACTGGCTTCTTCAATATCCAATTATCAAGTACCATGATCCCCGATTCACTAAAGTCATTTTTATTTGATCTAGAGCCGAGTAAAGAGATTAATATCGAGAAGAAATTGGCTGAGAGTGAACATGAAGATGAGATAGATGTGGAGGAGGTCAAGAAACGAGCAAATTGGATTGCAAGACTAATGGAAATCCGGAATAATTGGAAAGAGAGACAACAAAAGGAAGATGTTAATGTTGCTGGGGAAAACAATGAAGATTGTGATGAAGATGGAGGATGTGAAGTTGACTATGATGATAATGATGCAAAAGGAAATGAAATGAATATTGACAGTGAAATATTTACTTCATTGTTGGGACAAGTATCCTGGTCGGATGCTAAGCATTTCTCAAAATTGTCCTTCCTATGTAACATGGCCTATGTAATCCCAGATATCAAGGTTTGTCTACTGATTACCTAATTTATTTTGTTTGAGAGGGGACACATTCATTTATCTAAATTTAGTCTTTGGCATACCCCGTCTCAAGCAGGCCTGATACTGTATCGAATTACGTCTTTTGAAAGCGTAATCTGTTATATAGAAGACATTTATCTATTTAAATCTAAGCTTCAGAAGAAGTAAGACTGTATAAGGACACAGTGTCAAGCCTGAAAAGTCAAGGTTTAATATATAAAAATCAAAAACCTTAAAAATTGTAGTTCAATTTCACTGTTTTCTGATTATTCACGTTGTGTTCTGTATATTCATGTCAAGAGTCTATTAGAATCTAATTTAAAGATAGCTCAAGGGCATGATAAGTGATACGAGTACTTCGATAAATCACTTAATTACTTTGTTCTGAAAACCTTCAGACCAGGGATCTAAGAAGATATTATGGCCTAGAATTGGTTACATCTTCGCTAGAGAAAAAGGCAGAAGCAGAAGTTATGAAAGTCAAACCTGAGCAGGATTCCACTAGTGTGCGTGTAGCAATGCCAGCAATTCTGGATTCTATTTCAGCAAAAACGGAGGATTCTGAGCGAAAATGCCAACTTCGGTCATCTGCTGCATATGAAATTGCTGCATCAGCAGCTTTTTATGTCCAATCCCAAACTAAGGATATTGAAGATGTTCACCAAGAAGAAGAAGAGGAGGAGAGCTCTTCCTCTCGAGTTTACAAGTCAGAATTGGCTGCATCTGTAGCAGCATCAACGATGACAGCAGTAATTGCTGCAGACGAGAAGCAAAAACAGGAGGCTGCAAAGAACCTTCAGTCACTTCATTCCTCACCATGTGAATGGTTTGTTTGTGATGATTCAAGCATATACACTCGCTGTTTTGTTATCCAGGTAAACTAAAACATCCAAGATTATATTCCTCTAGCATTGGTTCCTACAAATGTGGTAGAAATATGGTGACAAGATGGGATTTTGAAAGAATAGCACTGACAAGTGGTCATAGAAAAGCATATAATTATTTGAGAACTCAATAGATATATAATTTTAAAAAAAAAGGATATTTTGAATAATACTTAATCTTAACCTAACTGCCCTTGAGTGCACGAAAGAACTTTTGACAGCAAGATAGCCATTAGCCTATAACTTGACAAGATATCTGTTGGTGACTTGTAGGGTTCAGACTCGGTAGAATCATGGCAAGCAAATCTCTTTTTCGAGCCTACCAAATTTGAAGTAAGTAATTGCTATCGGCTTTTCAAAATATCGTTTTTGCCTCTACAAAGGAATGAAGAAAATAGGGTCATTGAGAAAGTAATTTCCTTTGTAACAGGAAACAAACGTGCTCGTTCATAGAGGAATTTATGAAGCTGCAAAAGGGATTTATGAGCAATTCATGCCAGAAATAATGCGACATCTGAAAAGATTTGGCGATCGAGCCAAACTTCAATTTACTGGCCATTCTCTAGGGGGCAGTCTTGCTCTTCTAGTCAACTTAATGCTACTAAAAAGGAAGGTAGTCAAGACATCTGCTCTTCTTCCAGTGGTCACTTTTGGATCGCCGTTTGTCTTCTGTGGTGGCAAAAAAATCCTCGATGAGTTGGGGTTGGATGAGAACCATATTCATTGTGTGATGATGCATAGAGATATCGTCCCAAGAGCATTCTCCTGCAACTACCCCAACTACATCGCCCAAGTCCTCAATCGTTTGAGCAGAACCTTTCGGGCCCACCCTTGTCTAAATAAGAATGTAAGTGTCCTTCTGAAATCGCTAACAATCAGGGATATTAAACACAGTGGTTGATAATCAAACAACAAACACCTCCCCACACATTATATACCCTACTTTATGTATTTCAAACTTTAGATATTATACTCATGCTTGTAAATGTCATCACTTATGCAGAAATTATTATACTCTCCCATGGGGAAAATTTATATCCTCCAGCCTGATGAGAAGTCATCTCCACCTCATCAATTACTTCCTTCCGGCAGTGCCCTATATTCATTGGATTCTACCAAATGTTCCCTTGCAAAGAGTGCTTTTAGAGCCTTCTTAAATTCTCCCCATCCCCTCGAAACTCTAAGTAACCCCACAGCATATGGTTCTGAGGGTACAATCATTAGGGACCATGATTCAAGCAACTACCTGAAGGCGATGAATGAAGTTATAAGACAACAAACAAGGCAGGTCGACAGGAAAGCAAGTGAACAGACAAACCAATTGTGGCCCCTGTTAACATCCCAATCACCACATATGTGGAGCCACAAAAGCAATATTGGAGACATGACGGAGACAGAGGAAATATTGTCTGGTGTCTAAGTTTCTTCTAGATGATCATCCGATGTTCATAAGAACTTTAATGTTTTCATTTTGTACATATATTTACAAAATCTTGCTCATCATTGTAAAATGGGACAGTTGATAGCTGTGATAGTTAAACATTTCACCTAAAAACTTGAATAAGGTTTGACATAATCCATCTTCCTCACAATAAACAACAATCAGAGCATGCAAGTCAAACATTTCAAGAAGATACAAAAACTAAAATCACAGCCTCCACATCTTTTTACCATCTCCCGTTATATTGTCCTACAAAACTTGATTAATCTACCCTCCGAAAAAGAGACTATATAGAATTCTTTTGAATATGAATACGTATTTGCTTAATGGCAGACAAAGCCACGAAGGCATGCCGTGTTCTTTGGTCGGATTGGCTTTGAGATAAGCTTAGGATCAATTGAAAATTTTTGCATCAGTTATATATCGCACAGGTTTCTTTGGATCCACGTACAGTATATCAAACACAAAATTCATGTCTAAAAAAATGTGCTAGTGAAAGAGAACTTACATCAAAGAGACTTTCCAAGGTACTTTAGATCCATTGCTTTCCTTCATAAGCAATTATTTTGCTCATTTCAAAAGCTCTATGGATGTACCATTATTGGCTGCTTTTACAAGTAAAATTTGTTATCCCTTGTTGGTGATGCCAACCAAAGATTCAAATTCATAATTAGCTACAAATAAATCTGATATGCATTTTCTATTTCTCTAAATTCTTGTATTTGAGGTTGGTTTCTTCCTTCTTTTCCTTTTTGGAGAGGGTTATTTGCATTTTGGGCCGCGGACAGCGCAGATGTCATTTTGGTTGAACTCAAATTTAATCAAGATTCAAGATTTGAATCATAAGCAATACTTGATGCATAAATGGCGAAAATGCAGCAATATGTACACACACTTCATAGTTCTTATGTAAAGACAATAAAATGTGTTTGTGCTTGTGAAAATTCGAAGTCACGTTGAAAATAGAAAAAAAATAAAAAAATTACATCAATATAATCAAATTCAAAGGAATGGAAATTATTTTTCCGGTGGAAGTTTCCCTTTTCTGGACATAATTATCAACCCCCCCACCCCAATGCACCTGAGAAATTCTAGAAATGGCTTTGCAGATGGAAAATGATTAAAAAAGCAGTACCTTCAATACTTAATGCTTGCAGAAGTAATGCTTGCTAATGGTAGTGAGAATCATAGTTGTCTTCATTATTCATCTCAGCAGCCCTCTAGCTATTACCCTTCAGTCCCATAGTCAAACCTCACCGTTACACAATCGTGAGTAGAAGCCCTCAAAGGTTCTGAGCTTCACAGGCTTTCTCAATGGCAAGTGTTAGCTCCCTCTGGAACTGGGCCACGTAATCAATGTGGCTATTTATTCCTTCATATAATTTTTCATCACCACCACTTTTATTCTTCCATTTCAAAGCCTCCTCCACTTGCTTGAGAACTGCCTCTCTATTTCAGAAGTCAGTCTCAGTTTTCAAAGTGGCNCAATGTGGCTATTTATTCCTTCATATAATTTTTCATCACCACCACTTTTATTCTTCCATTTCAAAGCCTCCTCCACTTGCTTGAGAACTGCCTCTCTATTTCAGAAGTCAGTCTCAGTTTTCAAAGTGGCAGTTACTATCATTATGATCCTGAATCTTCTTAGGGGATTCACAGTCTAAACGGGGGATTTTGATTCCACCGCAATCTCCGCGGTCATTGAATGCTTGCAGGGTCAATTAGAGAAGGTAGGAAATTACATACGGGAAAAAATAAGGAGTTGTTCACTTTCGTTTCAGTTTTGTGTTTTGAATTCATTTTGAGTTTTATATTTGAGATTGTTGAAAATGTGTTTTTTTTTTACATTTTGAAAAATTTCGTTTCAGTTTTATGTTTTGAATTCATTTTGGATTTTATATTTTGAGATTGTTGAAAATGTGTTTTTTTTGACATTTTGAAAAATTATTTTGAAAACACCAAAAACGCGTTTTGAAAATTTTGACTTGATTACAACTGAAAACACTAAAAACGACAAATTTGTCGTTTTGTGTTTTCTTTTTGAGTTTTGAATTCATTTTGAGTTTTGTGTTTTGAGTGTCCATTTTGAGATTGTTGAAAATGTGTTCTCTTTGACATTTTGAAAACACCAAAAACAAGTTTTGAAAATTTTGACTTGATTATAATTAAAAACAATCAAAACGACAATTTGTCATTTTGAGTTTTTTTTGTAAATTTTTAATTTATTTTTAAAAACGCATTTTCAAAAATAAGAAAGAGAATACATTTTCACTGTTTTCAAAAATCGAATACAGAAAACGACTTGAAAATCGTAAAGAGAACATACCCTAAACTTTTCAATGAGTGTATTCAAAGTGTAACAACTATTAAGAAAGAAATCAATGTATGAAAATTAAAATATAGGATCAATAAATGATAAATAGTAACAAAATTTATCTATATGAATCCAGCCACACAAATTCACCAAACCAGACAATTATGTCTTCTATAAAAGAAAGAGGAATGTAATGCTGAACAAGAATATAAACTCGGTCCGTTAAGTGTTGCATTTTTAATAGTTCGACAAAAAATTTACATAAACAATCTCTGTGGTACTTCTTATATTCAAATCTAGAAGAGAAATATTACCAATGTTCAGTCTATAGTGTATTTCCCTTAATCAGCTAAAGGAAAAGGTTAGTAATGCTCTATTTTCTACGTACTCTTTTTAATTATAGTATTAAGATCTTCGACGGAACGATTTTTCAGCGAATCCGCAACAAAAAATCTAGAAAAACAAGGAATCAAACCATCTAGATGTCTGTAGCTTTTTCCTAAAATTGGATATTTAATAGCATACTACAAGTAAACACCCATTAAAAGCTCCAAACAAAGTATGAATTTTAAACTTAATTGTAAGCCACAGCTAGCAATATCCGAAAATTGGAAAAAGAAAATGTAACTTCTACGACTCAAATTCAAGGCCAATTGAC
>CAIGRP010027918.1:0-15070 GCA_903798385.1 Fraxinus cuspidata | reverse complement strand
ATGTGAAAATATTTGTATAATCAGTTCCAATTACTTTTTTCTTTTTCTTTTTCTGTTTTAGTTAAAGAGAATGGTATGTTCATCATCCTACAATTTTTTTAATTAAGAAAATTGATGAAAATGACCTTTTGTGCAATGAAAGATGGAAATAACAGTGAAAATGTCAAAAAATAAAAGGTAATAATGTTTTCCACAATAACAGTAAAATGTGGAAACGTTAGGTGTTAATTACCCTTATCTAGTTCATTTTTGGGATTAACAAAAATTTTAGGGATAATTGCAGTTGAGACCCCAAACCTTTCAAACAGTGGTAGACTTTTCCTTAACCTTCAATCATTGCAGTGCTACCCCAAACCATTCAAATCGTAATAGCTGAGGTTTTAATGGACGACTTCCATTCAATATGTCGTTAGTTGGCCCAAAATAATTTATTTTGACCATATTTTAATCAATTTTAAAGGGCAAAATAGTAATTTAATATTTTATTTATAAAATAATTATAAACTTAAATAAAAAATAAAATAAAATAAAAAGATAAACTATCTTCTTCACCCCACCCCACCAAAAATTAGAATTTGTCACCGCCACGCCTACCGCCATCAAACACCATCGTTGTTGTCATCATCTCCATCGACCACCGCCACCACCGCATTTGAAAGGTTCGTAGTTGTCCCACTCGCATTGGAAAACATAGGTTCACACTGAGAATCTCCACATCACCAACCATTGTATGCCGCATGCCGTCCCCCCACCTCTACATCAACCCCACCACCCTATTTGTTTTGTACCTATACGCTGGCTTTATCACATGCGCCTTAAATTGAAAAATTATCTGAACTCACTAGCTCCCTCAAAATATTGGGATCCTATCTTTTTACTTGTTTTCCTTTTACACTGTATATAATTATACATACCCACATGTATATATAAAGAGAAATAAAGTCGAATTTATCATCGAGTAAGTAAATTCTTGAAAAATGCCAATCTGTTATGAGAAAAAATCTATCAAAAACAAGGAAAGCAAGCAAGAGGATTTTGAAGCAATCAAGAATGAAAAGAAAAAGGACAAAGATAATAAATATAAGGGTGAACAGTTAAGAAATTCACCAATGAGTAGCAGAGATTTTTTAGGATTTGATTCAACCCCATCATCTGGATAGAGGACACCCATTGCCTACCCCTTCTTCAATGTCAAATGATAATAATATTCACGGGTTTGAATTCGGGTTCACAATTGTGTCCAGTTCTGATTCAAATAGTCGATGGAAATAACAGCGGCGACGACGATGTTTGATGGTAGTAGGCGTGGTGAAGGCAAATTTCTAGTTTTGGGTTGAAGGATTGGGGTCGAAGAAGAAGATAGTTTTTTTTTATTTTATTATTATTTTATTTTATTTAAGTTTTTAATTATTTTACGGGAAAGATATTAAATTACTATTTTGCCCTTTGAAATTTGATAAAAATGTTTTGAAACTTAATTTTTTGGTCAACTAACGACAGATTGAATGGAAATCGTCCATTGTGGCCTCAGCTGTTACGATTTGAAAGATTTGGGGGTGACAACTGCAACTATTGAAAGGTTAGAGAAAAGTTTGTCACTGTTTCAAATGTTTGGAGTCTCAGCTGCAATTATCTCAAAATTTTTATTAATTTATTAGTGTTGAACCCTTTGTTGGTTGCAACGGGCATGACATGGGGGTGCCTTGCACCATGTCAAGTCATGTTCGACTATGCAAGTGGTGTGTGAATTCGATAGCACGAGAAATGATGCAGCGTGTTGACATTAGACAAATTCATATGTGATGCATGCATTTGATAGTGATTGGAGACGTGCAATGCAAATGTATTTGATGGTAGTATTACATGTGTGGGGTTACTTGGTATTGTGGGTGCAATGTGTCGATGGCAAGGCACACACGGTGGTGGGCATCAGTTTTAGTTGTTGGCTTGTAGCAACAAGATTCGAGCAAAGTGTTGGCTTGTAAGCCGCAAGATTCAGATAAGGATCATTCTGCTTGAATATGGCATTGTTCAAATAGAGGCACCAAGTGGTGCCCCCTATAGGTGGGGGTCTGTGGGCTCTATTCGAATAGCAGGGTCCTTCGAACAAGGTGTTCGCATGCAACAAGATTCGAACAAATGCCATCTGACTGCCTTAGTTGATTTCCATTAACATTTGGTTGGCATAAAAGCACAAGTGTGGCACTTAGCTAGCAATTGAAGTCAATTTGTAGAGTGCTTGTGATATGGAGAAGTTTCGGCTTAAACTGTAGGCAAAAGCTGATTGTACAAATGCATAAGCCAATTTCTATGTATTTGGGTGATGAGATAACAAAGGAAATTCGATTATCCTTCATTGAAATTTGTGAATTTCCTATATTGTTGAGTAATAAAGATCGGGAAGATTTCTCATATGCGCTATGTGTTGCCTCTTTCTTCTACATTTTTGTGTCATTTTCCCTGCTTCTATAAGTCCCTGTTTGAGTTACATTTTATCAAAATATATTTTTCTCACTTCTTTTCAATCACACATTTTTTAATAAATTAATTTTACACATAAATTAAAAAAATTCGTTCTTTTTTAACTACACATTCTTTGAAAAAAATTATTTCAAAATATATTTTTCTTCAAAATTTGAATTTAGTTATGCCCAAACAAAGGCAAAATGTTGAACAAACAGTTTGTTTGCAGCACAATTGGTTGATTGAGTTGTGAAACATTAATGCCATCATAGGCATGACTAGGTATTCTGGTATTGACCATGTGACACTTAGCATTCCTAGGATTCTATCATTCAGTTGGTAATATATTATTGGCTTTCTTAAGAATAGGTTATTAATTTTCCAATATTCAAAGGACTAAATTTGTTTATAAACACATCTCAAATACATAATTTCAAATATTTTTTCCATAGAATCTATCAAACCGTCGTAATTTAAAAATAATTACTTCCCACAAAAATGAAACTATATACTAAATTTAGTATGTCCATTGCAAAAAAATTAAGGAATGGGTTGAGTTCGATTTGAGTATGCATTGAAAGCAAACAATTTTATATGCATAATTTGAGGAAAAAGTATATTAAAAAATAGAAGTTGCCGAGTAAAATATACAGCAATTTGTATTATAAAATTGTACGTGTTTAAAAATTACTATTTTATATTTCTTTGGACCTAAAATTTTTTAAATAAAATTATGGGATGAGTACCCTACTTTTCTCCTAAATGCTTAAAATATCCCCTTCTATATTTTTTCAAGAAATGCCCGTTTTTCATTAAAATTCAATATTTACATTTACCTCCTTTTATATTTTTTAAACAAACCTCATTATAATTTAAAGCTAATATTTTAATTTTCATTAAAAATCAACAATTTTAGAAATAAAAGTTAGAATAATATTGTCCATGTTTGACCCTAATTTTCTAAAACTTATTTTTTAAAAACTCACTTTCAAATATACATTTCACGGGATTCACAACTTTATCAACTTTTCAATCAGACATTTCATCAACTTTTATCAAAATTTACCAAAAATCTATTTTTTCTACTAAGCCAACTAGGAGTTGTATGTTCATTTATTACTTGTAGAGTATTGTTGAAATATTTCATTTTTTTTATTAACAAACAAAATTCATGTTACACTTTATTAAAAATAATTGTTTTGCACGCGTAACATAATGTGTTGTCATATATTACTTTTACCCTTACTTCTTTGTTCAACCAACACAATGTACGAACACAACCATTTTGGAATCAATACCTCAACCCCTTCACCTCATTCGACGCTACAACTTACCCATTTCTGTTAATTAACATAAAACTTATAGAGTAACACGCATTATGCTTGTGGGATAACACACGTATTACTTGATTCCTCTAGTCTCAAACCCTAACACCATTTTCCACTCCAATCTTAGCACTTTTCTACTATCAAATCCTAACACTATCTCTTATTATCAAGGCCACTACTATCCTCGCCACAACTTACTCAATCTTGTTAGGTCCAAATTGTGTTGGCTATTTTCAAGTCCAAAATCATAATTTATTAAGTTGTAATTAAGGTCAAAGAGTTGAGGGTTGGGAGTATGTTTTGAAGGAGTCAAAACCATCTCAAGAAGACCAAGTCGATGAAAAAATGCTCGCTGACCGCCAGATTAGCGCTCAAGTGATTTTTACAGTGAAATCACTGCTCGCGGCTGCAAGCCCAGCACTCAAGCGGTGGTGATATATGCTGAAACCCTAGATCGCTATTTTGGCTAATTTTACTATCTCAAACAACCCCAAACAATTCATATTATATATACCCAAGTCATCCTTCATCCCTATAGTTGGTTGAGCCTTTATTCATTCGAGAGAATATCTAAAATGATCAAACATCAATTCTATAATTCTCTTGCATCAAGCAAAAAATCAAAACACAATAGATCCAAAGATCAAACACCAAAAACCAAATTCTTTATCAATAATCCTTCAGAGTTCTGGTTCGAGAAAGACGGTTGGAGTTCCAGATGGAGATGATCTGGTTTGTTCTTTGTGATCCACACAGAGGAAAAAAGTGAAGTGATGGAGGCACAGTCGAAGAGATTTTTCGGCGATTTATAGATTGGGTGTTATAGTCTACTAAGTTTTAGTTGTAATTGGACTAACTGTAAGTTATTTTTTTCTAATGGAGTATTTTGGCAAGCTTTATTCGAAGGTTTTTTATCCCTATGAAGAATTCTTCAATGGAATTTTCTTTGTTAACATATCGGTGTTAATTTTACTTTTACTACTTTGATCTGCATGATGGATTGATTAAATAGAGTTTAACTAGATCAAACTTAATCATCTACAAATAATAATTAGTGACTTGTTACTTTTTATTGATTGTTATTTTAATTCCACATTGTACACCTATTCACCCCACTTTAGGAATTGTTGGGTCTAAACATCGGTTATTTTCAATTAGTATTAGAGCATAATTCCATCCTTAACCTATTTTTTTCTAGATGAGTCAATCATTTTCTATTCCTTCATACTTTGACGAAACCAGTTGTTCTTACTAGAATATTAGGACGAGAGCCTCTTTAAAGTATATAGATGAGCGGGTTTGGTTTAGTATAGAAAATGGTTGGACTGCACCATCTACATCTGTTGTTTGTGTTGTTATGCCTACTGATATAACTACTTGGAATAAAGATGATTAGCTGAGTGTAACTAGAATAGTAGAGGTGTCTATGCCATCTTTGTGGCTATTTCTCCCGAAATGGGTATTGATGTGTGAGATTTCTAAGGAAGCTTAGGACATATTAGAAACAACATATAAGGGAACTAAGAAATTAGGATGAAGGATGATGAGTCTTTCGATGAATTCTATGCTAATCTGAATGATATTGTAAATTCTAGTTTCAACCTAGGTGAGTAAATCTCTGAAGCTAAGATTACGAGAAAGGTTATTAAATTCTTACCTGAAAGATTTAGATCTAAGGTTATTGCTATTGAAGAAAGCAAAGATGTCAATGCGATTAATATAGAAGAACTTGTAGTATCCCTCCCAACATATGACTTTAGCCTTAGTCTAAGAAGAACAAGTCTTTGGCCCTCAACACTGTTAAGGAAGAAGACTATGACACTACTGATGATGATACCCTAAAAGATGTTAACTTTGTTTACATTGTTAAGAAATTTAAGAAATTCTATTGGAATAATAAGAAACATCTGAGAAGTATAAGGGTGACTCTAGTAAATATATGAAAGATAGAGAATTGATAATAGAGATGCCAAGAAAATGTCTCAATCAGCTAGGTGTCATGAATGCCAAGGTTTTGGACATATTAAAGCCGAGTGCCCATGTTATAAGAAAACCTTAGGTGAGGTGAATGCTGCTACACTCACTGATAATGAGTCTAGCTCAAATGATGAAAGTGAGAACTCCAATTCTGATAAAGGTATGAACTATATGGTGTTTTATCTCTGTAATTAAGAGTGAACATGTAGAAGAGAATGAGAGAGATAAGGACACGGAGTAATTTGGCTCCTCAAACAAAGAATTAGAAGTTGATATAGATATATATGAGGTGTTTGACCAGCTGTTTGAGGATAGCCTTAAGTTGAAGAAGGTTAATAGCTCAACCTTTAAGAAATTACATGAACTATAATTAGTAAATGAGAGCCTAAAATTTAGAAGTCAAACTTGAGGAGTCAACTAGAAGATTGAATGAGTTGAGGGTTGAGAAAGAGTCCTTAAAAATTGATGCTAAGACTCTTACGAGTGGTTTTGGAGAATTTAGTGCCCAACTGCAATACTTTTCTAGTGGTACTAAGAAACTTGACAATATCTTAGGACTGAGCAAACCTCCTAGGAAAATTGAAGGATTAGGCTACAAAGAAACAAGTTTTCACACCGCCACCCATCTAAAATCAAGTTTTTATCTACCTCTATCAAGTCTAAGAGAGTACGAGTCTTAAGATAGAGACCATATGTGCAACATAGGGTTCCTCAACCTAGTGTTCAAAACTGAAAACCTAGAGTTGATCCTAAATTCATTCTTACTTGTCATAATTATGGTGAGCTAGGTCACATAAGGCTTCATAAGCCCTTAGTTAGTAACTACAAACAAGATCTCACTACTCATGTTAGATCTTTTACTAATCATATGAGTCACTTAACTAATATGATTAGTTATTTGACTAAGATGACATCTTCTTCTAAAAAAATTTAGATTAAAGAGAGTAAACTCTCTAGTCAAAGTGATGTTATAAATTGCGATGTTGTTCACCTTGCTCTACAAGGTAAAAACGTTTGTGTACTTCATTGAGTAGGTATAGAAGTGCATGCATTTGTATTATTCATAATATCTACCCATTCATGCAAGTATTCTAATTTTTTCCTTGTCTCATTTGTTTGGTATTATTTATTTTATAAAATCAAATATTTAAAAAAAGGAAAAATGATTTTTGATGTTATAATACTTTATAGTGATTGGACATGTTATCTTGTGATCAAATACTAGTAAAATTAATGAACGGTGAACAAAGTTTTCATTAACTTTATTTAGAACTTAAATAGAGTATTTGATATATGTTACTTCATGTATCATCTGCACTGCAAATATTAAGCTCTTGTGAGTGATCTTGACTGTGTGTGAGGTTTGGGATGGCGATTATTGTGGTAAGGTCACCGTAAATATGGATTCTCCTTTAACTGGTTGACATAAGCTATAACATATTCTCCACAAAGAAAATGATATTGAGTTTCAAAATAATTGAATAATTTATCAATAGAAAAAGTGAGATATCTTATACTTTCCTTAGATACCCAGCATGTTTAATTATCTGAGTCATAAATACTCAAATAATTAAACATGTTGGGTATTTAAAAATCTGGTACACTATAGTTATCTGATTTGGGAGTCATCGGTCTAAAACTCATTATATAAGAGTCATTTAAAAATTTTAATTAAAAAAATTGCACATAAGTGTGAAAAGAAAAAAATTATACATACATATATGTGTGCGTGCACAAGCACGAGTATAGATAGTGGAAAAAGAAAAAGTTATACAATAAAAATATGAAGGGGATTTTTCATAGAAGTCACTAAATTGGAAAATACACCAATGTCACTTTTACTAACGGTGCCCAAAAATGTCATTTTTTGTGTGAAATGTCCAAATTACCCTTAGTGATACCCTTTTTAGAACATTTAATGCTTATTAATGCTTGATTTGATTGTCCATTAATGCTATGATGTGATGATTTAATTTGTATACTAAAACATTGGATATATGTATATTATATAAGGTAATATGAATTTTTTAATAATAAAAAAATGATTTTGAAAAGTAAGCATAAACAGATTTCTTCTAGCGTTAACAAACCCTAAATTTCTTACGATCTTCTTCATTCCTTCATCAAGAAGAAATTAGTATTGGATTCATCTTCTATTTTGAGAGGTTAGACTGTTAGAAATTGTTTATATTTTTATCTTGCAACTTATTACTTTTGAAATGTTAAATACAATATGGGCATACTTATTTGAAATTTTTGAAATTGTTATTCATCGATTTGTTTGGATTTTAAAATCTTTTGGAATAAAGATACCAACATCCTCTACAAAATTTTGTGAAGGATTTCATATTTAATGAAGTATTGAGTTATTTATTTAGGAAGATGTTGTCATGTTATAGTTGAGAATTGATGATCACCATTAATGTTTTGAGTGACTTCTTTAAGTCAAACCTAATAAATGTTTTGAAGGATTGCCTCTTTATTGATTCATCGTGCAAATTATTTAGGAAGAATATATTGTAATTTGATTGTACAATATTGATTACCACACTTAATGTTATGAAGAATTTGTTCCAATCACATACACATTACATATTTCTCGTCGGTTCTGACAGTTCAACTGTTGAATTTGACATTTCGAAATTGTCAGGATAGACATTTTATCCATCGAATTTGACATTTGAAAATTGTTGGGATAGACATTTTAGTTGTCGATTTCACATGTTTGCTATTATATGGATTTAAATATTTGAATGTCATGCTATTGAATGATGATATATTGATTGTGCAGAATTCTTATCATTGCATCTCAACTTTTCAGGTATGAGTAATCATTTGAGATTCATCGTGTCGCGTGAGGAAGTTTGTTCATGTAGATAATGAATGGAAGTGGAGAGGGTACAAAACGATTTCAATCATAGTTTCGACAAGTATCACCCTACCCGGACTTGTGTTATGATTGAAGGACAAATTTGGTATTCTTGATTCCCACACTCAAATTGAATTAAAGTTCAATGTCCTGAACATGAATATACCTCTGACCGAAATATGCGAAGAAGAAGAAGAAGAAGAAGAAGAAGAAGAAAGCCATGCCATGCCATGCTATTTATAATCAAATTCTTGGAGAGAGGCAACTTTGTCATTTAGTACACAACCACCAAATTACAACTTAAGTTATTGCTTGAATGATAATTGGTAGATGGTTTAAGGTCTATGTGTACCTCTATCCCCTAAACTTTATCCATAATTTATGGGAACCATTTTATCATAAAGTTTCTCTTATTATTTGTTGGTAATTAATGATCATGAGTATTTTTTTTATCTTGCACTTGCCTGAAGAACATATTCTTTACTATTAGGAAACATTAAATATGAAAGAATATGATTTAAGTAGTTTTATTAATATTATTTCTTTTATTTAAAATATGTGTACCTGATGCGGAAATAAATGTTACATGTGTTAGAACAAGAAGAGCAATCGTCCCGATGTATTTTGATATTTAAACTTCTCATTATCAGAATCCAATCAAGCAATCAAATTTTGTCATGGCTTAATCAAACAAGCTAACAAATACATCAAATACAAAGAAAAACCAATCCTCAAAAACAAATAAAATTCGTGCCATAAAAGCGATGTCCAAAGATTCTCACAAGCTTCATAATTGCAAAAGATTTTTCACTTAAATCATTTCTAAATAGATAATGGAAGAAGCATTTTTCACATCTTTTTCCAGGCCAGTCTATCTTGATTTATAATTTTCATGCATAAAATTTCTAGCATTTTAATAAATACCAAAATAAGAGCATGTTTCAAATGTCTACAATGTAAAGAAATAATCGAGAAAACGAAGTATGATAAAATAATAAGTTCATAAATCACAAAGATAGCAACGTCCACCCTACATCCAGCAAACACAGTATATGAGAAATGACAATTCTCTAAGATGCATAAGCACATATAAATAAGCACATATATACACAACCACTAAATCGTGTTTATAATCAAATTTTTGGATGGAAGCAACTATGGTCATTTAGTACACAACCACTAAATCGAGTTTAACATAGTATTAAAAAATTTCTTCACACTATTTCTTAACTCTCTCCTCTCCTTAGTAAATAGAGTCCTCTTAAATGCTATAGGAAATTGAAGGCGTGTCAATCGTGATCATTTTGTGTTAACAGCATCGTTGCCTTCAACGGGTATGATGGTCGTCACAAGTTTGTCGGTAATATCGCCTATGCAAAAGAAGTATGAGTTGTATTAGTTATCCAAAATGTCAAATAATAACATAACAGAGTGTACCAACATCTAATTATCAACTCAGCTCCCTAAAATCAATATAATGTTATCTGTAAGAACAAACCACGACAAGAAAGAAAAAAGGTCAAATTATAATAATTCATACATGTTAATGCAAAACACACATAATGTTCACATGAACCAAAGTTGGATATAACTACAAAACTAATTTTTCGAGAAATACTGACTTTAACTGTCGAGAACTATAGTTCGTATCAACAGATGACTCAACCAATCTATCGAGATTTAGTAATCTATCGAGAATAACTGAAACTAACTATCGAGAATGAAAGTTCATCCCAACAAATGAGTCACATAACTGGTCTTTCGAGAATTTATAATTTTCGAGATTTTCATTTTGACAAATTAAACAGCTCACTTAAAATATAGTTATGTCTATTTTCTAGTTTTAGTCCATAATTAAAAGTGTATATTTTGTTTGGGTAGTAAAGAAATGCTAAAAGTCCAATTTTTTGACTTCTATAATGAGAGAGATAAATGAACAGACATATACATACACAACACAAATATATGAAACCATAACCTTGATGAAGACCCATCCGGCTTTCTTTACCCTTCTTTTCAATAAAACTAGCGCCAATGAAGAAGCTGGAAGACAAAGCCAACACTAATCCTTTTATATTGTCCGACTAAATCCCCATATATACACTGATGTAGTGGCAGCAAAAGCAGTCGTTGCTGCTTCCACCTTCGATGCGGCCATCTTTACAGTAAAAAATAAAAATAATAAGAAGAAACAAAATACAAACTATCACATTCTCAAAAGGCAATATAACAATAAACAGCTAGGTTAAACAAATAGGCTCCTGTTTTTTCTTTTTCAGTCTGATATTATAACTTCTAACCCAGTATATTTCACTGGATGGTCAAGGATCTCAACATAACAAATGAAAAACTCAAACACCTAATACACAAATATAGGAATCAAGATAAAATGAGCCCATGCCTTGAAAATTATTTAATGTTGGAAATCAAAAGGGAGATTTTATCCAAAACCTTGAGCAAATTTATCTGAATCGAATGGGATGTTTAAGTTCAACGTGGCTGCATGAGTAAGATTTGTCAAGCTTTTCGACCCACGTTTAAGCATCAAAATGGCCTAAAATGGAGGTATTTGTCGGCGATTGGATATTTCAGTTCAGCATGACTGCGTAAGAAATATTTGTCAAGCTTTTCGACCCACATTTAAACATCAAAATGGCCAAAAAATGGAAGTATTCATCCGTAACACATGTTTGCTTTTTCAAATTTGGAATGAGAGGAAAAAGAGTGTGAGTTTAGGGTTTAGGGGACATGTTGAATGGGAGAGAGAAACTGGGTTTGGTTTTGGATTTTTCAACCTTTTTTATTTCCAAAATTTTCAAGTACTATTGTTAGTTGATTGGTTTTCACTTTTTGTACAACTTTTTCATCTTGTCAACTCAAGGACGTGTAGGGTATTTAAATTCTCTAAAAGGGTAAAAATATTCAAAAAAGACAATCTTACAAAGATTTTGAAAAAGTGACATTTTTGATAATGCAAAGCTAAAAATTGACATGGAGTGCAAATTTATCAAATTATAAATATGAGCTAGTTTGTTTAAAATGTCCTAGTAGTACTAGATTTGACTTTCATAAATTGAGAAAATATTCATTCACGGTAATTTCTTTGCATGGCCTTTCTCATTTATTTAAAGTTTCTTACAGGATATTAGTGGCATTTTTCACATATGGGTTGCTTATACAATTCACTTCATATAGGTTTAGAATGAATTATGTAGAAAAAGTTTGTTGTTTATGAATTATGACTGTATAAGTAAGCAAATTAACTATTCATGTGATTGTTAAGTGTATTTTATATCCTTATTCGGAGTCTAAAATAGCAATATTTGATAGTTCTTTTGACAAAATATATCCTAAATTGTTGCATTTTATATCATATAGGTAAAACTCAATGGTTAAACGAGGAATTGAAAGAAAGAAACGAAAATTGGTGAAAAATGACAAAATCCAAAGTTTGAAGACCAAATTGAAAAATATTCAATATCGGACACAAGAAGATACTTTGAAGATTTGTAGGAGACAATTGGATAAAATTAGAACTCAAAAAGGAATGGGATATGATTAAAATCAATTTCCAATCACACAAGTTATATTTCAAATTTTTAGCCGAATATTGAGATCCATTTTTGGCACAATAAACGTCCGACTTGGGAAAATTGTATTTCAAGAAGAGTTTTATCCATTTGAATTAGATTTTCAATGCACTTTGAATTGCTTTAATCGGATATCAGAAGAGAAGGTTATGGTCAAAATACTACTACTGTGCAGAGAGAAAAAATTCCACGCGCGAAGATAACTTTTCTTATTCGATTGAAACTCTTTTGGAAGTTATTTTGGGTGTGATTTTCAACCAATTTTCGACTCCTACAAATACTTAACAGTAGAATATGTATTGGAGAGCTCACATATACATCTCATACTCCAATATTCATCAATTATTATCATCAAATGAGGAGAATTAATAGTTTTTGTGAGAGGATTGAAGGGGATTCGCAAGAATTCAACCAAGTGAAAATTTAAACTTAATTTTTGGGCAAAGAAGAGAAGACGCAATTGGAGATTCATCAATAAACCAATGAAGAGATTCAAGATTCATCTTCTCAATTTATCAAAAATCCGGGTGTTGTCTTTTCACTTAAATAGAATTTCTTGTAATTTCGATATGTTAGGCTAGTTTTATACATTGTTAGGATGAGAGGAACCATTGTTTTGAAATTTTAATATTAATTAATTATTTTGTCGACAAGTATGTTTATTTTCTTGGATATTTATTATTGTTTTCACCGTCTTTTCAATTAATTAGCTAATTATTGAGATGATTTATTGGAATCTATTATTATCGAGAGAGATAATAGGTTTTTAGTTAAAAATAATAAATATTGTAAAGTTCAATAGGGGATAGAGATATATCTTTATACTTTACATGATTTTTATAGGTATTCTATATCGTTTAATGCATTTATCATGTTTGCATCTTTCATCGAGAGATAGGAAGGTCACGTGAGGAAAATATATTTGATAACTATCGAGAGAGGTTTTCAATTAAATTAGTAACACTGACCAATATGAATGATTACAAATTGTCACTTTAACTCGTTGTGCTAAAAATTGATTAATAAGGGAGATTTAACATCTTAGCAATACTTTCACATATTTGAAAAATCACATTTACTTATTTTCATTAATTTAATTGATAGTTTAGATATTAGCATTAAAAAATCACAAAATTTGTTTGTTATTCGATTAAAGTTGTAATTAATTTTAACTCGATCAAACACGTAGTCCTCGTGTGTTCGATACTCTATTCACTATTTTATTACTTGTTCACGATCTCGTTCACTTGCGAAAAATCAAACGACCAGTGATCACATGATTTGAGCTTTCAAGACATGATTTTATATTTAAAAATCCATGAATAAGATGTTATTTTGTAAAAGAAAAAAACTTTATTCTATCATCTCTTGGTTTGCATAGTGTATCCATGTGCATAGTTTTTCACTAATTCCTCTTTGTGTTATTTGTGATTGTGCTACGTTTTTTTTTTATTTGTTATTCGTGATAAAAAAAATGAAAGAGATTGTGTTTTTTTTTGCGGGGAAAGTAGTAGTATATGTATTGTGGGGAGGCTGTTCATGTACATTTATCTTTTGAGGCTCAAGTGGAGGCCTCAATAATTAGAAATCCTATCTTCTTCTTTTTTACCTAGTTATTTTTGTTTTTATTTTTGATATTTCAGTTAGGGTAATACATATTTTTGATTGATTATCTGACTAGTAGGATTTGATGTTTTTGCCTTATTGATATTATACTAAGTGTTTGTATAATATCGATATCATATTTTGAGATGCTAGTTCTGTTATTAATATATCTATCTCAACTTATCGTGTTTTAGTTTCTAAATTATTGATACATTTAGTATTACACATGTTTTATTTGCGTTGTTTATATGACTTAGTTATATGCTTTATTATAATTTTCCTCTAGCTTTAACAAGTGGTATTGCTGATTTCATATATTTCAAGAAATAGATATGATAAGTTGTTGAGCTGAAGTTTGGGTATTGAGTCTTTTGGTTCATAGTGTTAGGTTGTGTTAATTGTATCGTTGAAATAAATGATTTTGTCATGGAATATCAAATTATAAGTTTGTCAAGTCCAAATTGTGTTGGCTATTTTTTAGTCTAAAATTATAATTTATTGAATTGTAATTAAGGTCGAAGAGTCGGGGGTTGGAAGTATGTTTTGAAGGAGTCAAAATCATCTCAAAAAGACCAAGTCGTCAAAAAAACATTCGCTAACCGTCGAGGAGCGCTCAAGTGGATTTACAGGAAGGTCATCATTCGCTGGCCGCTCACCCAGCAATTGAGTGGTGGTGATATATATATATTGAAACCCTAGATCGTTCATTGAAATATTTTTTACTAAATTGGTTTAGTATTGTATGTTTGTTTTTATTGATTTTTCTTCATAATTTTTTTTTTCTTTTTCGTGGTTATTAACCAAACCGAGATACGAACCGAGCTAAACCGAACTGACTTATATGGTTATGGTGCGGTTATGGTATGGCCAAAAAGTTGGTGGTGCGGTTATAGTTTTGGCCGAACCGAACCGAACCGTTGTCATCGCATAGCATTTGGTGATTATTGTATGTCAATTTAGATTGTAATTGAACATTCGGTTGCGCATTTTATACACGAAATGATTTAACGGAGTCGTTTATTAAACGTCCACAACTTATTGCTAGACTATACTTATGAAAACAAAACTCTCAACTTCTGTTTGGGGTCATGTCGTATTACATGTTACATCATTGGTTCGTATAAAACCAACTGCCTATTTATCAATATTCACATTTGCAACTTGCCTTTGGTTATAAACATAATATTTCTCATATACAGGTTTTTGGCTGTGTTGTCAGAGTCCTTATTTCAGCCCTA
>CAIGRP010027914.1:0-12929 GCA_903798385.1 Fraxinus cuspidata | reverse complement strand
GTCTTTTTACTTTTCAATAGTCGGGTCTACGTGCCCAAGTTCGGTGTTTAGGAAAGCTAAGTCCGTTAGAATAATTAGAGCCAGGATTTTATCCCAAATAAAATGTCCTTAAATGTCAAAACTGCCTCAAAGCCTTGCCATCAAGCAAGCACCTCAAAGCCTAGCCTTGAGCAATCACCTCAAAGCCTTGCCCCGTACAGGTACCTCAAAGCCTAGCCTTGAGCAAGCACCTCAAAGCCTTACCCCGTGTAAGGCCTCAAAGCCTTGCCTTACCCAGTGCAAGTACCTCAAAGCCCAGCTTGAGTAAGCACCTCAAAGCCTTACCCCCGTGTAAGGTCTCAAAGCCTTACCCCGAGTAAGCACCTCAAAGCCTTGCTTTGACCAAGCACCTCAAATCCTTTCCACTGAGCAAGCACGTCAAAACCGCGTTTAGATTTTCGAACACCCCACCAACATCCTTGAGCTTAAGTACTTAGTACTCCTCGAGTTCATTACTCAGCTATTCGATTATTCGAAGTTTAACATTCCTCGAGCTTAAGTACTTAATGGTCCTCGAGTTCATTACTCAACTATTTGATTATTCGAAGTTTAACACTCCTCGAGCTTAAGTACTTAATGGTCCTAGAGTTCATTACTTAACTATTCGATTATTCAAAGTTTAACACTCCTCGAGCTTCAGTACTTAAAAGTTACCGAGTTTGTTACTAGCATGTACAATCATTATTTGATTGTTCGGCTTTCATATTCTCGAGCTCCTAACATTAATTGAATTTTAGTTTATTACCCTCGAGCTCGAACACTCAATACTCCTCGAGTTTCTAAACCTTGATTTTGAACTCAAACAACGTTTCTCAAGAAGCCCTCGATTTTAGGGGTTTCTTTTTTAAGCTCGAGAACAAACGGAATTACAGAAAACATTCAAAACATTAAAATCATCATCGGGCATGTTACTTGAAAAGAAATTAAAAAACGAATATTCAACCCTAGTCGGGCAATATACTGCGGAATAACAAAACACAGCTCGGGGGAGGGGATGATCCTCATCTATGTCATTGCCCGAAGGCATGTCAATGGAATCATCATCCTCTGCGTCGGCTTCTTCCTTCGACAACTGTCTCTTCAGAGGCTGACAGCTCGAGCGAATCAGTAACCTCGAGCACGCCTTGCAATTGGTCTGGGATGACTCGGGAAGAATTGGCCCTCAAATACGCTTGGGCTTGCTTGAACGCATAGTTATAAGAGCCCATGGCATACTCTCCTTTGATCGCAGCAATCTCATCGGACTTCTTGAAGTCCTCAACTGCAGTAACCCGAGCATCAGCAAACTTGGACTCAAACTCTTTCATCTATTGCTCAAGTTCGAGCTTGGCTTCTTCAACTTCATCCTTCGCCACCCCAGCCTCATCCTTAGTTTGGCACAGGTTGGCCTCGAGCTCAGCTATCTTGGCTAAATTATGGCCTCGTTCAACTTCAAGCTTCGCCACACGTCGAGTTCGAATCTCCAGAGCACTTTTTAGCTCATTCAGTCCTCGGGAATTAGCATCTCCCTTCAAAGCCATTCCCCGAGCAACACTGAGTGCCTGCAAAACACGAGCACTTAAGCAACTGAAATCATCAAGATCGAGCATTGGAATGCTCGAGGACAACAAAACAAACTCACCTTCAGAACCAAAGACTGCAGTGTCCTCATCCCCTCCTCGAGCTCCGCGCCTCGATATTTGTCCACGAAGTCAGGAATGAGGGCCAAGCTGTCCCCACCATCACCTCAAGGTCGGGGTTTAGTCGCGTTCTCCTCCAAATCGATGACTACGACTTATGGCCTAGCAACAGTCACCGGGGCCAGGGCAGGATCTGGCACGTGATCCCAGGAAGGATGACTGGAGGTTTCTCCTGGTCCTCTTGGTAGTTCGAGCACATATCATCGAGGTCACTTTTTACCTTTTCTCTGTCTTGGGGCTCGGGATTGTGGGACCTTTGCTTTCTTGATCGCCGCCTGGCACAGGGCTTGAGGATCGGAAGTCATGTCTTCTGCAAATAACAACTTGTTAGCTTAAGGTTTGTTTGGGAACGAGTGATAAAATAAAAATGCAAGAATTTAAATCCTACCGTCAAGACCTTTGACATTTGCTAGGTCGAGAATATCATCCCCGAGCTAGTCATCAAGATCGTGACATAGAGGCTCGAGGTCCTCCAAGCTCTGCCTATCTCTTTCTAAAACCTCGAAATAGGCCTGGCCCTCGTTAAATCGAGCTGTGTCCGGGATAGTCCACCGANAATTTCAAAATAGGCCCGCCCCTCGTTAAATCAAGCAGTGTCCTGGATAGTCCACCGATGACCAAAAGGGTGATAGGGATCTTGAGGATGAATAAAGAAGTATTTTTGCTTCTACCCCTTGAGGGAGCTCGGCATATTGGGTATCTTAAATCTACCTCGGGTTGACATGTAAACGAAGCAGTTATAGCCCGATAAGGACTTTAGCTCGAACACCATCCTAAGAAGGTCGAGTCTGGGTACTATGGACAGGAACCTACATGCTATAAAAAAATAAATAATCATCCTCCATGCGTTAGGGACGAGCTGCCCCGGACACATAAAGTGCTCGATCAGAAACTCTACGAAGAAAGGATGAAGAGGCCATTTGAGCCCTCCCTTCAATGCGTCCCTAAAAATTACTATCTCCTTCTCTCGAGCGCTAACTACACTATCCTCGGGCACATGAGTCCTAACATCGCACCCCGGTATCAGTTCGAACTCCCTAGCTATGGATATAACTTCATGCTCTTTGTAATGACCTCTAAGGTCAGGGTAATTTAGCATGGGGCCTAGCTTCTAAATGGACTGCCAATGGGAAATTGAATGACCAACATTCTCGGGCGTTGAGCCCTACCCCGACCCCGACCCCGAGGAACTATCAGAAGACATCACTAGAATCTAACTTAAAATTATATACGAGTCTCGAGGTCTTACCTTAGATGAACAGAATGCCCGAGGTGGTCCGATGAGTTTTGAGAGGGAGTAAGGTGACAAATGAGGTGGGGCAGAGAGGTATTTATAGGAGGCTAAGGAAGGCCAAAGGTCCTTTGATCCTAGCTTTCCAGCATGCCACGTGGCAGACATCTATCCTCCTAGGTAATCATTTGCTTGAATATCGATGCCACGTGTCTCACTGCCACAAACCCTAGGCTGGGCAGCCTATTTTCAAAGGCTGACTAGCCCAATTTCAAAAGCTAACCATCCTATTTTCAAAGGCTGTACAGTCCAATTAACAAGGTTGTGCAACCCAATTTCAAAGGCTGAGCAGCCTATTAACACGATTGTGCAGCCCAATTTCAAAGGCTGACCAACCTATTTTCAAAGGCTGTACAGTCCAATTAACAAGACTGTGCAACCCAATTTCAAAGGCTGAGCAGCCTATGAACAAGGTTGTGCAGCCCAATTTCAAAGGCTGACCAGCCTATTTTCAAAGGCTGTTCAGTCCAATTAACAAGGCTATACAGTCCAATTTACGAGGTTGTGCAGCCCATTTCCAAAGGCTGATCGGACTCTCAAAAGGGTGATAATTCCTTCCAACTTACAATGTGCATCACATCCCAAAGTCTCGAGCATGAGGCTTTGGCATGTATGCATGGGGGCTAGTGATAATACAAATATTGGACACCATCCTGAGGATACATCCCGAGGAGTGTAGGGCCCATTTGGGTACGAACCCCATGAACTCCTCGGTCACCCCTCCTCGAGCTCGGGTATCATGATCCAACAGGTTATTCTCGAGGTTACAACCAAGACCTCGCATTGTGCAAACCCCTGATTTGCTAGGACTTTACTTTACATCAAGTTTGATCCTCTCATAGGAAACAAAGTCCTACTCTTAATAGGTAACCTCATCCTAAAATGATTCTACCACCCGAATCCCACTTTTATTCAAACACTTGAACAATACAAAACCAACTAAGTTACAACTTCCAATCACGGTAGAACTCCTAAGGATTTCTGTATGGCAATCCTACTAGGAACGTACTACCTACCTCTATAATTACACCATTCCAATTCATTATTAAGGTACATTTTAACATTCAATTTTGAGCACTTAGAACTTTTCTTATTCTCTCTCTGACTTAAGCATCGGAGGGGTGATGAGGACACACCTCAACGCATTTGTTTCATGTACCAAAAGATCTCGTTCATATTCATTCTCAGTCGTCAAGTTCGGAAGTCATCAGGTACGATTTTTGCCAGCATAAGCGGCAATCAACTATTTACTGTTCATTTGTGAAGCATTTTTTATCCCCATCTTATCCCTAGCCATCCACGCATCTTCAAAACAAAAGGGTAATATAAAGTTCCTCTTACCCACAATTGTTGACTAGGGAAAGACCAAAAGGGAAGCAACCGCACAATTGTTGACTACGGAAAGACAAAAAAGGAAGCAAGTTCCCTTGTGCTTCGATTTTTTTTTATTCCATTTCTACTCTATTTTTTTCATAATTTATTATTTGTTTATTATTGTTATGCAAATGGTTTCCTGTTTCGAAATGGAGATCGACCTGTCCAGTTAGGTCGCGGGGGTCGAGGGGGCAACGCTTGCTGGGATCGACCTTCCCGATCAGGTTGTTGGGGTCGTGGGGGCAGCGCCCCCTTGTGGGGTTTCAGGGCAACGCTCCCTACATGGATCGAACTGACCGGTTAGGTCGTGGGGGTCGGGGCAGCGCCCGTCGTGGGGCCTCAGAGGCAATGCTCTGAAAGGAATTTTGATTTGTAAACGACTGTGAGCTTTTGTAATTTTTATTAATATTTTTGAATTAAATTATTAATAAGTGAAAATATATTTAGTTTGAGTAAAACGTAAGCAAATGTCATAAACTAAATTTAACTAAGTGCAATAATGANTCAGGTCGCGGGGGTCGAGGGGGCAGCGCTCTCGACGGGGATCGACGATTGCGAGCTTTTTTCATTTTTTAAATGTTTTTGAATTAAATTATTAATAAGTGTACTTGTATTTAGTTTGTGTAAAATGTAAGTAAAGGTTATCACCTAATTAAATTTACGAGAATAATGATATATTTATTTTTTAGCAAAAAAAAGACACGTAGTGCGGAGTAAATCTTCGCGTTGTGCAGAGTTACTCCGCACAGCGCGGAGGAAATCCACTCCGCAAAGAGTAAATTCACTCCGTGCGTTGCATATTTTATCACTTTCCCTTTCCCTCATTTCCACGACCTTATTTCCCTTTTCCCTCCTCCTCCAAGAGGCGTTTACGGTCCATCTTCTTCTACTCCTCTCCGCGCTGTGGTCCATCTTCTTCTTCTCTCCACGCTGCGCGGAGAGTCCCAACCCTAGAAATCTATCTTTCTCTTCTTCGGCCTATGATAATTTTAGTGGTAATCTTTGGTTCTTTTCAATCTTGTAAATTCGTGGTGTCGTTGTGACGGTTCTTCGAAGAACACAAACCCTAACAGTCTATCTTCATTTGCTTCGTTTTGGAGGGAAAACGACGAACTTCGGTAAGTCATTTGATTTCATCTACACAAGCGTTTTAATTTGTTAATCTTACTTTGGGGTTCCTTGCAATTCGGTTTCTTTGTCGTGGACTTAAATATTAGTGGTACAGGTAAAAAAATTTCTATGCTGGATTTGATTAATTGCTAATTTATGGGTTTCAATTGTTGGGCTATGTAGAGATAAGCCTTTTCCTCTATTGTATTTTTCCAATTGCTAATTTATGGTTTCTATCACTGGGTTGTGGGTTCAATATTATTGTTAGAGGTAATACCGTTTTTTGTCTTCTATTAGAATTTCCCAATTTACACTTCGTGAGTTTAAAATTAGAAGGCTTTCTTTGGGTAAAAATGAGGGTTTTTGGTTGATAGGAGTTGTAAATGTTAAGCAAAAACTATATGTGGCATTTCCATTGTGTTAGTCACGAGCATATGTTCAAATTGGTCTCATGTTTTCTTCTGTATTACTGTAAGAAAAGCATATAATGTTACCCAATTGAACTAGATGATCCACGTGGTTGAATGAAATTAGTGTGGTTAATGGCTTAGTGTTTTCTTCGGTTGGACATGTGGATTTCCGGGTTATGCGGTAACATATTAGTATGCTTTTACATGACCTTCAATTTTCAAGCTGTATTTTTTGTTTTGTTTTGTTAGAAAGGTCAGAAATTCTGTGCATTCCTGGATTTCGTATGATTTTGTTCATTTCATTGCGATTGTATGACTAATTCTGTTGATTTTATCTTCCACGGAGATCATTTTACTTGTGAATCTTCCAAGGTTTTGTTGTTGTACTATAAACTCTCTCTTTATCAATAAAAGGTGAGAAATACGTACAAATCTTTCTGTGCTTCTAGGTTTGATATAATTCTGTTGGGTTAGGGGGACCATCCTACTGAGTGTGTGCATCAATTACATGAGCAAGTTAGGGATCATAAGGTAAATTTTGAAGGCAATGTTTGCACTGTGATGGTGACACATCTAGTTCTTGAGGTAATCTTCTCAAATAAAAAAAAAAAATTAGTACTTATGGTACATATGTGAATCCCAATATTCATGTAAATAAATTTTTTTGTTCAGCGAAGAGTTTAGTTCTAGAAATGGAACTTTGAGTCTCGTGTTCATGGTATCTAGGACTTGGCATTTGTGTACAGCGTAGCTGTGTGTACTCTACCTTTTGGTACCGAAGATGAGAGCTACCTTTTCTGACTTCTCACACAAGCTTAATGTCCATTAATGATGTTTTACATTTTTTTTTTTTTGCTTTTGTCTTTTAGATGATATTATCTCCAGATATCAATCCTCCAGTTGTCAGAATAATGGATTACAAGTAAGACACATGGTTTTCTGTTTTGGTAACTATCTCAGCGAATTTTGTATTATTACCTAATTAAATTAATTGGATCAATCTTTGTAAATTTGCTACAACATTGACAATATAATCAGTTAATAGCAGTTTGGAAGATAAGTAGCCAAGTGTTCTTTAAATTTAGATTACACATTGGTTAATGAAGGATGTTATTTATTTCTATACACATCCAATGTCCTGTATTTGTTATCTATTTTTTTTGTGACAGTTGCTTAGTGGTTGAAGTGCACTGATGTGTTGATATAAAGTTTATTGCAGTAAATATAGATATGAATTGCAAAAGGAGAAATGAGATAGAAGTCTCAGTGAGAATAGCTGATTTTCATACGGTGCCATTTGTCTCTATTTCTGACATTAAGATTAAGATCAGAAAATTACTTGAGTTGATATGCTGATTTTTATAGCAGCTAGCCGAATGGATTTGAAGAAACTGAAGATGAGGTAAGATTTATAGTTATGAAATTTATAATCTTGTAGTTCTCTTACTATTCGAAAAATGAAGGGCTTTATGTGATGTTTCCTTACAATGCATTATTTATAAAATGTTTTTGATGCTGAAGAAGTAGGCATAAGATTTATTAATGCAGTATATTTGTTAAATAGCTATTATATTGTCAAATTCACATGTACATGATAAAAAAGTATACGTGAGCCATGCGTCATATTAAAAAACATATCATTCTTTCCACCTTGTCCAGTGGTACTTGTGTGTCCCTCAGCTATTTTCTGGTGTTGAAAATTTCTTATATCTATGCGTTCCTCATTTCTTTCTATTTCTCCTTCTACTTGTCATGCCCATTGCCCGAATTTGAATTGCTGCTTGCATTTGCAAAATGATGTGTCTTTCTTTGGGTTAATACTTATTGTTGTGCTTCTAGGATGTTTATATCTTGCATTCGATAGATTTTGTATTATTTGTTTAATTTTGTTACTTTATCTTCTTGTTGATGGCTATATTTTCATGCTCAAAATGACTATGCTCAGTTTATTTTGGGTAATTATGTCAATATTCAAGTATTTAACTTCGTAATGAATTCATTGTTTGGATTACATTTATGTTAACATTGGTCATGAAAGCATCATTACAGCTATACTCGTATTAAACATAACCAACTATCGTTTCTGGTGGGCTATCATAATAAGCCTTGGAGAAATTTATGCTTCACAGAAAAATACTTTGTTAATTTTCAGTGTTAAACTCATGGTAAATATTAATGGAGTCCTACGGAGATTGATGGAAAAATTAACTTTGAACTTGAATAACTCTTAACCTGATATCTGACTCTCTTTGTGCTTAACTTTTTGCAGTGTGTTTTGACGGAGCGTTACCTGACTATCACTTGCATCCTGGGAATTTTGAAGGAGCTAACAATTGGCTCATTCAATTGAAGGTTCGTCTTAAAACTCTCCGGATGAATGTGTTCATACTTAGCTTTGCATTTTGTAAATATTTTGTTAATTCATGCATACTAAATAATATGAAATGTCTCCCTATTCTTTATCTTATATGCCTTGCCAGTTTCCGACTTTTACATATTGACTTCAAAATGGTACCGAAAATGTTCTTCACCATGGTTGTAGATTTAACACATCTACTTTACATATTTTGTGTTCTCCATTATTTATCAAAACATTTTTGTCAAAGTGCCTTATGAGGTCATTTATTCTTTCAAAAAAGGTTTAATCATGGCAAAAATTACTATTCTGCTAATTGCGTGCAACAGCTTATGTATGATGAGTTCTCTTTTATTAGATTTCAGTGCGATATAGTATACGGGAGAGACTAAGTTCCTTTTTAAGTTAAATGAGAGTAACTTTTTCAAATAAAAATTATGTACTTCATTTAGAACTTCAAATTCTTAAATAGTCCAAAGTGCGTACTTATATTTAATGATTGATGATTTGTTTTATATGTAGGAAATGCTGTGTATATAAGTTATTTTCGAACTTTAAGATATTTGCATGTTAACCGATGTTCGCCCATAGCCGACTTCGTGCACATATAATTTAAGATATAGTAATGTTTCATTCACATGAGAAACATCCTTTGTGAAACTTGTGGCAGGGTGAAGAATGGTGTAACAACATCAGAACTTGTGTTTACCAAAAGGGACACTTCGTGGATCGTCCACACTTTTTCAAAAGGAAATTCCGTTCACCGGAATACTAAGCAACGAGAATGAAGAAAATCCAGGTTTAGTACGAGATAGTCTAGCATATTTTCTTGCTAACATTAATTCTTCTTTCTTCTGTTTGGAGTTCTATTTGTAGCATTCTTTCTTATTTTGATCTCCATATGAAGTTTTTTTAATTGGAATAGAGTAAAATTACGGTATTCTAATGGGGCCTTCTTTGCTGGGGACAATGAAAATAAAGTTTATACCGTGTTGAGCTATTTTGTTCTTCAGTTTTCTCTGTCTTATTAAGTTTTGTTTAAATAAACGAGCATCGAACATTGATTTTTTGTGTGTTTTTATGTGGAATACATGATTACAGTTCATTATATGGTTACCTGCAATTGAAGACATAATGTCAAATGAAATGCACAATGCAAACCAAGTAATTTCGTACTTTCCATTTGCTTCTGTTTTTTCCCACCTCTGCTAATTCCCTTTTAATACTACGAGCTGTATTTAAAGCCCTTCTTTCTGGTAGCTCTGCTGGTGGTCTAGCCTAAATATTATATTGTGATGAGTTTTGAAGTTTCATTCCTTAAAGCACTTGGGTCAAAAGTATTCACAGTATATGACAAGAAAGTTAAAATAAGGAAGACATGTACCAAAAGTAAAATTAAGAAGCCATGTGGTAGTAAAAGTGAAAAAAAAAAAAGATGCATAATGAAAAATAAATAAATAAATTATTAGGCTAATAGAAGCAATTTATTGGTCATGAATTGATACCGTTACTATAAAATGCAAAAAAATGAGGTTTTTAGTTCTAAAATCCAGAGGAACATTATAACAAATCATTGAAGAACACAATTTAGAAATATGAGAAATGAAAAAAAGGATGAAGATGAGCAAATGATTCAATTGCAAAACTAAAGATAATTCTTATTTTATAGCTATATGCTCCTACATCCAAAACAGTAATGCAATTTCTTGATTGAAATGGAACATGGTGTTCCTTATACATGTGTCTGCTAGGATTTATGTTTTCCAAATGTGGTTCATTCACTTCATTGAATCATAATAAAAAGAAACCAAAAGTTTACAAAAGGTTTTAAATATTTTTTTGATAATTGTACCTCTGAGTCCCTCACTACTACAAAAAGGAAATTTCCTACAATACATCTTTTTACAATAACCAACATCACACACATGTAAACTTGGACAATGATATAAATACTTGATATACCAAAAGGTTTTGACTTGCATGAGTTTTATCAAAGGGAAAAGACTCAATGGTGATGGGATTTAATCAACCACATAAGTAATAACCATTAATTAATAGGCGCTCGACTGAGGGTGATCTAAAGATTGGAAGTTTTTTAGAGTTCAACGTAAAGTCGGGACGTCCTACCATAACCAGCACTGAGAGGTTGGAACTGCTTAATGACAAGGAACTCATACTCGAGATCAAAATTGTAGGTAGTCATCACAGGTTAGCAGTTCTTTAACCATTCACGTGTAGTGTATTCTATTTCTTGAGGTAATATTTCAGTTATAAAATCAGTAATGCATTAGTTGATTACTTTTGGTGACAAAAAATAATTAACACAATAAGTTGGGAGAATAATCGTGTTTTTAACCTCTTTTGCTTCTCCCTCTATACTTGTAACAACTAATATGTAAATGAATATTCCTAAGAGTTTTTTTTTGTTTGTACTCTTCATTTGTTCTTCTAAATTATTCTATCACTTCGTCTATCACTGATTATGTGAAGATGATAGAAACACTTTTCCAATTTTGTACGGACCAGCTTAAGCTCAGAACTTGAATTCTCGTCTGCACAAAAGTCAAACCTCCATGGACATCTTACATAAGTGGTGCTATAAAGGTGTCACAAGTTGCAGTGAGATGAAGAGTGTCGAGTTTGCTGATTGTTACATTTATGTACGTTGAATTCAATTTCTATCTTCACAATTTGAGCATTGTTACTTCTTATTTTTGTTTTATCATTCTTTGTTTTCTTCTTCCATTGAGAGAAATAGGAAGCTTTGTGCAGCATATATCTAATTGAAAAAGCTGATGTTTTGCTAATGTTTTCCCTCATATGCGTGTTCTATTAATTTGTGTTGGAATAAGATCACAAATTTTGTTAAAATACTCGTACAATCTTCCAATTTATCTTTTCATCATTCTGCATATTTGGCTGCAAAGGCAGTGATCATACTTTCTCATTTTGTTGAGAGTGGTTAAAGTGATCTTCAACTATTGCATCGCATTTCCTTAGCGTTATGATCTATTAGATAATATTTTTACTATTTTATTTTTCAATAAACTTTCTTCCTTGCTCAATGGGTACACATATAAATATTTTGGTACATAACACACGAATATGAATTGTCAAATATTTGCAAGCTTAGAAAGATTAGTATCATCCCCATTAATTTCTTCCAAGGAAAAAATTGGCAAGCAAAAAATTGAGTTGAATCTTACTAGAATATTATCCTTATTCAATTTTACTAATTATTATGTCAATTTCTATAAGATTTAGGTGAAAACCTGCCAAATCCATAAACATCCGATATGCTAACATTATCTTAAAAAAATTAGAGTCCGTGCATTGCATGGGCAAAAAACTAGTATTAGGGTATAAGTAGCATCAACCAACTATATTCATTTTATTTCTTTTTCCATAATGTGACGATTAAAAGTCTATATGCGTATAGTACAATAATACTGTAAAGAAAAAGGAATATCATGGATCCCTTTTTCTCGATTCCTCTCATAAAACAAGCTCGATGAAAATGACTTCACGTATTGTTTCTCGTTAGAATCTTCATATTTGTCAAGTACAAAGTTACTTCCCAGTGGTCCATCGTCTTCGTCGGTTCTCAGTGAAAGTCAATTTCACTAACAGAATACACCATTTAAGTGTGGCTTGGTAACTCACAATCTTTTAACAAATATTCATTCTCTCTCTTTACCGTAACAATTATTGGGATTGCACGAAGATTCACTCACCGGGAATATCAAAGCGAGTAACATACTCCTGGATGACAAATTTCAACATAGGATTGGAGATTTTGCCTAGCCAAGTTTTTTCCTGAAGACCAAGATTTTGTCAGCACTAGATTTGCTGGAACATTGTAAGTGCTTTTCCTTGTGCAAGTGAAGTATCACTCAATACTCACAAAGAGTGGTGATTATTTTGGTGCTTCAAATAGGAAATAAGTTCGTTTTTTATAATGACGCCCGAAGTTTTTATCCCCCATGTAAATTTTTTTCTCAGCATTCTTCCGTAAACTAGATATATTTAATTGTTTGTTTGATAGAATTTATTTGGGAATAATGAGTTATGGAATAGTATTTTTTGGAGAATGTGGGGTTAAAATGTAAGGATTTGTTATTGGTTTGTGGGTATAATATTTTATTGTGTAAATATGTGGTGGAGAAATGATACTGTAGCAAACAATTTAAATTTTTAGAGGATGACAAACATGGCCTAAATTTTGGCTACCAGTTGCAAATTATAGAGTAAATCAATACTGAACTTTTGGATTGTCTTAGGAACGTGAAGAGGAAATGGCTACCTTCTATACAAGGTCAGCAAATTCCTTAATGCCTAACTTTATAAGGGCACCGAGAATTACATATTTGGTAGAAGGTTGGAGAAAACTTCGGCATATAGAAAGTACAAGAACTGAGTTCTCGTCAGTGACAAATTTGAACAGAAAATGAAAAAACATTATTGAATTAGAAGAATATAACTTCGTCTACATTTATGACTCAGATGCAGTGGATATAGAGAGAATGTTCGAGAAGTGTCACTGGTTTTCATCCCTTGGACAACATGCACGATACCGATGAAGACAAATGATGGCACTTGGAGATTTTGTGTTGCTAATTATTAAAGATTCTTTAATAATCAGCCTTATACCTATTATTGAAGAATTGGTG
>CAIGRP010027913.1:0-10789 GCA_903798385.1 Fraxinus cuspidata | reverse complement strand
AAAATAATTACTCAAAACTTTAGGTGTCAACAATTAATTATTGGAAACTTTAGGGATCCAAAAATTAATTATTCAAAACTTTAGGGGCCAATTTAAACCAAATTAGAAACTTTAAGTGCTTTAATAGCAAAATTCAGAACTTTATTGGCCCAAATAAATTAATTTTCACACTTTATGGACTAAATTATTAAACCCGAAACTTTAAAATGCCTAATTGGATGAATTTTTAACCTAAGGGGCCGAATAACCAAAACTTTAAACGTAAGGGGCTGAAATCTTAAATACTTAACCCTAATTAAAATTGCATCAAAGGACTTGAAAACTTCAAATTTCCATCCCAAGCCCCCGCCCCCAAAATTCACCCAAACCCTATCCTTAAAAATAAACAGGAAATTAACGGGGGTGGCGCCGCAGATAACCCGAAACAAGCGCTCACCGCGGGCGCGCAGTGAGCGCTGCTCGCTGTTGCAGCGTCGCAACACCACGCGTGAGCCGCGCGGTGCTGCATCGCACGCAGCACCCTGCTGTGCAGGTGCAGCGTTCGGTGCACCGCTCGCGACAGTGGCCGCACTGGCCGGCGGTGCTAGATGCAGCACCGTGCTGTGTCGGTGTAGCGCTCGCTGCACCTCTCGCGACAGCGGCCATGCCAGCCGGCAGTGCTACTACGCTGCATCCCGCATGACTGTCGAAATTTTTTTTTTTTCAACTGAAATTCCGAAATCTAAATTATATGCCGAAAAATATTTTGAATTTAACAAAATAAATTCGTATTGCTAAATTCGAAAAAAACAAAATTATCGCAAGAACGAAATTAAATAATTAAAATTTCGATTATCAATGATTTAACATGAAAAGACTTTGATAGCACTTGTTGAAACTTTTCCAAGAAACTTAAACTTTATAAATTCGTCAAGATCTTCATGTCAAATCACCAAGAAATTAATTAACGCGGAACATACTTTGATCAATTGATTTGTGTCTTGAATCTTGATATTTAATTTAATTGCTCCAACTTTCTTCTTTATTTTACGATTGTGGGTTTGTGGATCTTCCTCTTCAATATGTTTTCTCTTGTATTCTTGTGTTGATGAGATGATATAAAGAATGAGAAATTCACATATGAATTGGGGACCATAACTCTATATATAATTTCATATGTATTCGGCTCATCGTCAAATACAAACACCAATGGATCCGGTCTCTACACATATAGTTCGACCCACACTTTATTTAGATGCTCAAAGCCCAATTACTTAATTCTTTATTAGACCACTTTAATTTTGGAATTAACTTTAATATAGCATTTATACATAATTAATTTCATATGTATGCCTACATGACAAATTGAATAATTTTCCAACAATATTTTCTCAACTCATTTCCATAGTTCCACTGGCATCAAAAAGCAACTTATAGAAAAGCAAACGTATATATGAAAAAAAGAAAAGAAGAAGAAAGTCAATAAAAAATCGAGATAATTGTCTCATTACACATTGAACTTTGCCTATCATCACTTTTAATTGTTTCATTCCATATTGAGAGCTTTGACTATCGTCACATTTTACTCTTTGTACTTTAAATTAGTGTCAACTAGTCATTGAATTTGCACAACTTGCACTCCATTTGTCACGTGCGAAATTACAGTTGCCTGGAAAACTACATGGACATACGAAATCTGATGTGGCGTGTTGATGGAGCTAAAACTGCTAAATAAGTAATGCTTGGTTAAACCACATCTAAAAGAGTTTTTTTTTTTTTCATAATGCATTGAATTCTGTCCGATTTACCCATTGTACTTTGAATTGCTTTCAAATGTTCGCTGAACTTGCACTCGATCCATCACCCACGAAGTTACCATTGCCTTCTTTTCGATTCACAATTTTTTTAGGAGACAGTTGAGAATTTGTGCAGTAATACACTCGCAAAGTATTCCGCTTTCTTGAGGTAAGAGTAAAGTTTACGGTATATAACAAAAAAATTAGTAGTAGGACATAGTATTGTCTTTCTTTACTCATATTTTCCTCCTTATGCGTGCTTCCATTCCTTTTCTGTTAATACAATATTAGCGCCAATGTTCTTGGAATAGGAAAAATAATAAATAGAAGCTCGAATTGATATATGGCTAGAACTAAGTCTTCGTAGCACGCAAGCAATAATGTATGTATGACTACAAGATTGCCGTAAAAGAAAATTTAGAGGGTGTTTGGTGGAGATTAAAATTAGATGTTTATTAGATTTTGATAAAAGTTTTTAAAATGTATGGTTGAAAAGTTGTGGGACCCATGAAAGATGTAGTTAATATTGATTGTTTGACTTTGATTTGAATTGAAATCAGATTTTAATCCGAACCAAACATGAGCTTAGTCTATTATTTTTACAGACTTAAGTGGTTGAAAAGTTGTGGGACCAATATTGATTGTTTGACTTTGATTTGAATTGAAATCAGATTTTAATCCGAACCAAACATGAGCTTAGTCTATTATTTTTACAGAATTAAGTCAATTCTTATTTTATGTTGATTCAGCAATGGCTCTCGGATGCTTAAGTTGACTGTGCATAGTAGCTTCATTGTACTAACATGACATATATGACTCCAATAACTCTGTATGGTATTTATTTGAAGAAAATAATTGCTTCCAGGTGAAAAAAATATAGAAATGGATATTGACAAAACGGTCTGACTTTGTTCTTCCAATAATTGGTCCACTGTTACCCAAAAATATATATATATATATAAAAACAAAGAAAGAAAGAAAAAAATGTATATTGCATTTGCTAAAATAGGCGAAAAGGGGTTTGTCTACAGAAACGATACTATCCTTTTTATATATATTCTTCATGTTTTTTGATACTTTGTGACCACGAAATCCACCAAAGAGATGCGTAGATTTCGAGAGAAGGATGTTACCTCTCAAATAATACTCAAACCCTCAATTGTTGTCTTCAAAGTACCATCAAAGGCTCCTATTTTATACTAACGGAGGAACTTGTTATTTAATGTGTGTGCTAAATGTATTCTACTAATACATTTAGCATGTGTACATGAATCATACCACTACATTAGATCCATCTACTTATTCAAAGTTATGTTTAGTGATATACCATGTTAAACCATTGAATCTAATATTTTAAGTTTTAGATCAAGTTTTTCAATGTTTGGTATGTTTGTGCATATAAAATTTTAATCATTTAGAGGCGTTAAAACAATATCTGAAAAGCCTCAGATATACCTACCTCTTTATTTACTAGTTTTGACTGTCAGTTTCAATCTCTGCAGGCATTATTTGGGAAGCTTCAACAACTAGCAGCTGTGGCTGGAGATATTTTATTTGGAGAGAGGTTTGTGGGGGTTACGATGAGGTGGGGACTTGATCCCAGGACCTTTAAACTAAATTTTAGACCTTGATCCCAGATTCAGATAACTAGTTTATGTCCTCCTAAAGAAGTTTAGAGGTGCTCATTGTTTCTGTAGCATGTGGCTTAAAGTGCTTGTTAATTTAGAAGCACCCCCAAGAAGTTACGCCACCAGCTACAGTATCCTCTTTGGCATTCTACTGCACTAGACGACGTCAAGATCATCACAATCCAAAATCTTGGGATTTATGCATCTAAGATTCTGTTTGAGCCCCAATTTTCGGGAAATAGATTTTGTAATGGTGATTTTTTTTTTTTTTTTGTGAGAATGTTTAGTTAAAAAGTAAAGGAAAGTTTTGGGTTTACAATCAAAAATTATTCTTTTGGGAGAATGTATGGTTGAAAATGAGTTTTTAGAAATCACAAAAAAAAAAAAATCTGTCATCTATGCAGCATGTCTATTCTATCTTACACAATGCATGTGGACTTGTTAATTGTAGTGAATACTTGATATGCACTTCACTGTTGAAATTGCATGTTTTGTGAGTTATTCTTCTAGGCACGTGCATAAGATAGCATGGTATAGATTAAAATCAGATTTTAAGTGGATTTTGATAGAAGTTTTTGAAATGTGTGGTTGAAAAGATGTGGGACACATGAAAGATGTGGTTGATATTGATTATTTGACTTTGACTTAGATTAAAATCAGGTCCAAACATGCCCTATAATTGTTCGTGCAATCAAGGCATTTTCTACAAGAGGAATAGATCCACAAAGGTACTGTATTTCTGGTTCATCTACATGACTAAATATCAACACCCTTCTTTTGTTTTTAGATCCTACAATCAACACATTCTTTCTTGACAGTGCCCTTCCNACTTTGACTTAGATTAAAATCAGGTCCAAACATGCCCTATAATTGTTCGTGCAATCAAGGCATTTTCTACAAGAGGAATAGATCCACAAAGGTACTGTATTTCTGGTTCATCTACATGACTAAATATCAACACCCTTCTTTTGTTTTTAGATCCTACAATCAACACATTCTTTCTTGACAGTGCCCTTCCCGAGGATGAATGGTTTGTAGAAACTGCGAAGGGCGCCATAAACAAGTTTCTGACTGGGGCGTCTGGTTCAGATACATCGGAGATTGATGATGAGGTCATCTCAGATTCTAATGACTCTCCTTCCCTGCATCAGTAGATACGAACGAGTCTTTTGCCTCTGCACGAATGGATGAACTAGATGGTCCTGTGTACACTGATTCAGAGAGCTGAGACAGCAATAAATTAAGGACGGCAACAACACTTTTTGAGTAGGAATCATATGGAGGAACAAATTTGAAATTAAACTTGAATGGGTTTTGTCATTCTGATCATGTGGTAGCTGTGTACCAAACATGGTTTTTTTTTAAGTAAACACCATTAAAGCTACCTAAACCCAAAGGAGGTTAGGAACACCCTACCAAGTTTATAGATTCGAAAACTGAGAACATGGGATGGGACTTAAGTAATTTATAGAGGAAGATGAATTAGGGAGTCAAATTCTTTAACAGCCGGTTCTCAAGCATCAAACTATAGGACAATCAATTCTTATTTATCAAGCCCTTCTGTATTAGAATTAGCACCACTTACTCTGACAACATGGGATGATTTTATAGTTACTTTATCTGTAACATCGGCAATGAACTCACCAGAAAGTAAAGCCATATGTCCTAGAGCCCATGATTGCAAAGAAGACCTAGTTTGATTAACTGACTTCAACGAAGCTATTTGAAAGCAAAAACAATTCACTCGATCACATCAACGAAGACTAGTACTACTCCCTGACTTCCTTTCTCCATTTTTTACTATTAAACTATCCACCCCTTCCAATTGAATCAAATGAGGTGTTACCTCCAAAGTTACAATTAGAGGGGAGGGAGAAAAAAGGTAACAACTTGGAAAAGTAAATGAGGACGTACCATGATGCTATCCCCTTTACATAAATTATAAAGCAGAAGAGAAGCTATATAAGTTCTAATTTGTTAATCTGCAATCTCCTGTTAAGGTAGATTCCATTCAGAAGCTGACAAATCTTTAGGCCTGTTAATATTGTTCTTATTTCTACTTCAAGATTAGTGCAATAACCATAAAATTTAAAGAATGCAAAAACTCAGGTTTACCTCTACGATGCCGATGGATTCCTCCACCAGAACCGTTTCTCGGATTACCTTTGCAGCTGCCGTTGGTGTTCACCGCTAACAAAAAGATTTCTATTGAAAATTGTGAGGTCAATTTAAATAGACAACCCATTGGAGCAGTGAGAATGAAAGATGCCTTGTGTATTGAAAAAATAGTCACAATCAACCCGAGAGGAATATTACACGAGAAGTTACCTATTTTCTTCTTATTACCAAGAAGAATAGAAGAAAAAAAATAAAAGCTATTTAATTTGTAGGTTTAATAAATTTGTTGAAAGAGTGCGAACCTTGGTTAGACACTGTGTAGATGATGAGCTTTGTAAGGATAGATCTACTCCAACTAATACGTTAAGCGTTTTGTGTATGTCAATTCGTTTTGAGTAGTAGTATGAGAGCCAGAGTCTTCAATTGCAACCATACTAAGCCCTTGTTTGGTTTTCATTATTTTTAAAACACATTTTTATCTCTTATTTCTAATCATACATTTTTTAATAAAATAATATGACACGCAAATTCAAAAATTTTCCTTATTTTTTAACCTTGCATTCTCTAATAAAATACTATTTCCAAATACATTTTGGGCAAAAAATGGGGTTCAAACAGACGGGTGGTGAACCCTAAATTGGAACTCGTGGTTGGTTCTCGAGGCCTAGCTAGGTTAACCATTTTTCCTTCTTTTTGTTTCATTTGAAGTTTATAATTCTTTTAATTTTGGTGGCTTATAGAATCTAATAATACAAGTATGAAAGAGCAATATAGGTGGCTGCCAAGCACTCAAGAATATTTTATATTTAAATATAGAGAAAATAATTTAGTTTTGTGGTTATATGAATTCCTTCTTTTTTTTTTTTTTGAGTGAAATATTTGAGCTACATTCCCTTTGGTAATATTGAAGCAGCAACCATTCTTTTTCTATATTCGATCCGAAATCACTTGCTTGATTTATTTGTAGTATTCCCTTTCTTTGTGCCCCTTTATGTTATGGGAAAGAGTGATAAATAGTCCGTCGTGTAACTAAAAATGAACCTTTCAGTAAGTTAAGATAAAATGCGAAATCAAGGAGGCTTAAACGGTAGGAATGCCTGATTATCCCTAAACCCAACGTGAGTTCTTCTATTTGAATTTACTTCGATTCAATGAAATATGTAGTTAAAATGTTGATAAAAATTGTGGATCTCGTGATTAAATTTAATTGTTGATTTTGAGCTATTAATTAATACTTTGTTGTAGCTGAACCGATAAATGTTTGCAGGCTAGAGGTTCGCGGAAAATTTGACGCAGCAGACGTATTTGTTGTGATGCTGAAAGATCCTGCATTGATATGGATGGGAAGTTCCTGTGAATATTAAACTCACTTTACCCGACGGAAGCACACAACACAGTAAAATTTATGGTAAAGCCAAAAGGACTGGATAGAAATCCCAGCAGGAGAACTGAAAAAATTAGCTCTTCTGAACGTAGGAGATATGGAATTTTCACTGTATAAGTTCTATGGTTGCCAATGGAAGAGAGGGCTATTGGCAAAAGGTGTTGTCATCCGGCCAAAACCTGTTAAGGAATAAATTCCACATTGGATAAAAATGGAAATATAAATGTTTGGACTACTCTTTTTAATAAGATTGATATTTTATGATGAAACCCAAATTTTAATAAGATCAACGTCATTCAAACATTCTAAACCAACATGCTGTGACAATGGGATGTGCTTTCCTAAAAGTAGTTCTTGTAGTAAAAAATGAATAACCATCCCCTCAATCCTTAGTTAGTTCTTTCGAGATAAAGTGAGAGATCTATCACCACAGAGCTCTCTTGATCTGGTCTAGATCTTTTAGGGCACGTGAACCAAAGGAACATCGTATTGTGTGTTACGACATATGAGTTACTACAAGTTGATGCTTCATGTGGCCGCCACATGAATGTTGAAAGACAAGTTCAGATCTCGTTTGCAAAAATTTGGCATGTCGATTTTATTTAAAGTAAAAAGAATTTACTCCACACATCATGAGGTGTTATACTTTCAGATGAGGTGGTTCAATATTCTCATCCCTCAATTTTCATAACAAGTCTTCAAATATGATTTCTATCCAAGCCATGCACCATGAATACTCAAAAATGCAATTAAAGAGATTTCGAGCCAGGTGACTAGGTAACATATAGAAACTTAAAGTTTCAATTTTTTATTTCAAAAAATAATCTCAATGATTTGGAAATACCCCTTGTAAAATATTTATACACTTGTTAAAGTAAGGAAATGATTCCTCACATCAACACTCAATCTGGCATTGCACCTCTGTCAGCAGTAGAAAACGCAATAATACAATTAAAATTAAACAGCTAAACGAAAAGCCAGTCTCAAAGGATAGACAAACAAATTATCCCTTCCATCAATTTCAATCCTAATTACACCACACACCTATGGCAACTAAGTTCAGAAACAGGAATTTATTTAGCATGGAGCTCCACAAACCAGTCTTTCTGTGTTGAGAATACTATTCTCCATCAGTTTTTATAGAAGGCCACCCTCGATCAGCTTGTGACTTCACAAATTCAGCTAAAAGTTTAATCTCGTCTTCGTGTAATCGAGGTCCAAATGTGCATTGACCTCTAGGAGTGCAATTCTCACCAAAACCCTGCAGAAACAGGATGGTCTGTGTTCATCCAAGGTCCACACTTCATATAAGCTTTTCATTATTAAGAAATAAGAAACTTACTGGCATTCTCCCTTTTCCGTAGTAGGTCACTCGATATATTTCCTCTTCTTTATCAACTCCATTTCTGCACCACGAAGAAATCATAGTGGTGGTCATTTTCCCTTTGTTTGTGAAAACGGTAAGAATATATAAATGGTAGACAAATGGCCATAAAAATGATGGCAAAATTCGACATTGAATAAGTAATTCACCTTTCTAGATCTTTTAAGAAGAGCGTCACCCCCTGAAAGATGATTTGTCAAAGACAAGCAAAGTTCGATCTGAGATTTTAGATGACTATGTGTAACCTAATAGCAGGTGAACTCACAGGCTGTATTATGTTTCCTCCACCGTCATGGCATCCAATGCAAGCCTGATGAAACAAGGTGGCTCCTTTTTGAGTATCTATTGTTTGGCCAAGTGATGCTGCATCATTTCAGCTTAATAACCAATTTGGTCCCAAGGTAAGGGATAAAGAGTTACGCCACCGACCATGAAATAGAAATTACGACTAGAACTCCTATGAATTGAGAACTTAACATTTCTAATATAGCTAGTTGATTGATAGACAATAGAATCGACATACCATTGGATGGAGTTGAGACTTTTCCAGTTAAAATAATACAGATCATTCTATCAATTTTACCCAAGTAAAAGTTATATAGCATATGCAGTTTAACTAAGCTCCTCTTCCACTCGTTAATAAAAGATTATATTTTACAAGTGAGTAAAAATGTAAAATATCATAGCTTAACTAATAAATGGTCCTTTTATGGGTCTTTTGGGTTTACTTCATATATTTCTTTTAGAAATTGGTAAGCTTGGCCCCAAGTTTTTGAGGAAATCATGCAAGGGGTCTTATGAAGTTTTATACATCAGCTTTAGCCCTCAGGATACTTGGCAAGTATTCCACGATAACTATGCTGAAAAAAGCTGAATCAAGTTATCTGTTTGAATGTTTCAATATGTTATTTAAAATCACGTTCCTCAAAAACACTTTTATTCCTATTGCGTCTGCCTCACAGAATTGAAGTCGAAACAAGTAACAAAACTGATTTATGAGCAACACAGGCTTGGTGGACTGAAAATACATCAAGGTTAAGGTGCAAGGGTGTGAGTCGAAGGTTCAAGAGTCAAGACCCAGTATCTTCTTGTTGGGTCATCTGTAAATCATGCCTTGGTTTTCCATCATTTCACTCAAAATGGTTGTGGAAAACGCTGGTTCATTTCACAAGAAACTCATGATTAACCGTTTAAAGATAACTAGAGAATTGGATATTCAGATCTCTGAATTTATAGTTGAAAAGGACAACAAAAGTCCTAATAATTCAGCAACACTTCTAAGAAACTAGCAGCTCAAACGTGTGATCTTATAGCACTAGAATTATCAATACTTTATCAACTAGCATTTTTGGAAATTTCGTAACAATTTCATATTTGTAATTCCACTCTAAAGTTTCAGACTGCAATCTCAAGTTAATTTCCAGAAGTACTATGTAAATGCAATCCCAATCTGTAAGCCGGAAGCTAGTCTCTCCCTTTTCCCAATATTTTTTCTCGATTTAATTGTGCGTTTCAAGGTTGGAATTGATAAATGCCCTCCAAAGTCCAAACGTTGATGTTTGGGATCTGTAAGATAGTTCATGGAGCTCATAATTCAATTCCCTCAATAATTTGCCCCTATTGAACATTAACTTTGTTCATGTCCCAGTAAATTTTGCCCCGTACCTGGGGTGTTGCAGAGAGGAGATAATGCTACAATTGCAGCCATAAGTGGTGACACCAAGCATTTCAGGAACTTCCTCTCTTCATTCTGCATTTTGTCCACGGGCTTATGTCCTTCTCCGCTCTTATCCATCTTCTGCCAAAATAGCTACAAAATTACAAAAATTACTCAAGTTGCAGGATTCATATGAAGATTGGAAGATTAATCACGCAGAGACACAGAAGTAGTGGGGAGGGAAGGATGAACCTGCGGCGACAGGAAGCAACTCTTAGCGCAACTAGGCATCACTGAGAAAAGCTGCATTTTCTCTCAATTTCACAGAGAGGTGAAGGTATGAGCAATTGCCGAGTCTTTAAATTTTGGGAGTCTGCCTAATGTTTCTTGGGGACTAAATTAATATACCCTAATCTTAATTAAGCTAACTGATGATTCAAGGTATCGCCTAAATTAATCTTCTAATCAATTTGTCGTCTTCTTCAGCAAAAGTTATCAACCCTAATCTCAAATTCTCTGTCCGATTTCATGTAAATCGTATAATGTAAGGTAAACTTCAAGGAAGAGTTTTATTTTCCATATATTTACTCCTCTCAAAAACCTCCCATTCCTTACATTTCCATGAATAACTACCCAAAAAAAAAAATATCGAACTTCAAAGTGTAGCCAAAAAATTGCAGAATTAACTGATCTAGGGTTTGATTCTTGATTTGAGGAGAGGAAATTTCAACACATACTTGCTCTGAATTGATATCAAAACAACCCTAGTTGGCAACCATGATTGACAGCTTTGGTGTTGTCAAAATTCGAACGGTTGATTTTAAAAACAGTTTTTAAAATGGA
>CAIGRP010027905.1:0-23274 GCA_903798385.1 Fraxinus cuspidata | reverse complement strand
TATCGGGTTGGTTCATAACAAAAATATTCTAGCTAACATATATCCATGTTTTTATGCATAAATTGTGAGGAAACAAAAATAGATGGGAGATAGCAGCATGGCCACTAAATTTATATGATATGAAATGTTCAATTCTTGCCACTATTTTACATAGTTTATAATTTTATATACTTTTTCTTGCCTTTTATTGTGTGGTTTAGAGCATCAACCAAAAGTTGTGAGCTTGAAGTTCAAGGGTCGGTTTCATGGATCTAAAAGCCTTCAACCTTACCATGTTAGTTAAACAAGGTTGGCACATTCTAACTTGTTTTAATTCTTTGCTTCATATTAAACCATCTTTTATTTGGCAAAGCAGTTTGCAGGCTCATGTTAGATGGAGGATTGAGAATTGGGCAAGCGTGGTTTTGAAGAGAGAGTAATGGAGGTACCACAAGAACTTTCAACAGGCACAAGATGATCACAAACAGTTAATGAAATTCGGATACTATTTGTTTACTTTTTCTCAATTTTGTTAAAGACTCTCCAATTAAGAACATCAAACAAGTACACTAAATTGGATTGGGATCAAAATTTATCCAACTCGTGGAGTTACAACATGTCTTGTTCCACTTATTTTCATTTATCTTACACATTCAATTCACTGTCCTTCCACTAAATTAATTCTTCTTAAACACATTACCTCTCAAATATCTAGGCAGACACCATTTGAGGGCAGACATTATTTGATGCCAATATACAAGGATTTGTTGCAGAAATTTGTTGATGAATTGGTGCATCCTGTCACCCTGCAATAATTCCCATTTATATATGTTAGTGAAAATACTATGAGAATTAGAGAAAAGAAATGCGTTTTGATAAGTGAAATTTCATACACATAATTAAGTCTTTTTTCCAAGATGTTTTTCTCTGCATGTTAGAGTTGATTTCTATTTGATTTTATTTCTTTAGTGTTTTGTAGGGCAACACCTTAAATTGGAGCATATTGTGAGATATGAATTAAGAGGGACAAAATTTTGGGTTTTATTGTTCACGTACAAGTAATAAAGTGGATTTTAAGTCCGAATGTTGTCCCAATTCTAGGTGATTTTCCTTGGAATTATTAGAAAAATGATTTCAGGTGTATTTTGGGGATTTTTGACTCGATTTCTGGGCTGTTTTGGCATACCTATTTATGCAACTCTTAGGGATCAAGAAACACAACTTCAGAGGCAAACACTAAAATTTTTTTTCTTTTGAATTTGGCAACAACTGGGATTTCTTCAGCATGAAGGAAGAAGAAGCTACAAGATTATAAAAGAGTAATTGGAGAAATTGAAGAATTCGACATTAGTTTGATTGTGAGTGATGTATTCTCAATCCAATTATTATTATTATTATTATTATTATTATTTTGGAGATGCTCGGCTAAATTTCTTTGAAATAGGATGACAACGTTTCATGAATTCTTAATTCTACAATTCTAATTTTGATTTCGATTCTTGTTCATGTGATTGCTTATTGAGAGATTATTATGTTTGAATGTTTGATCACCATTTAGACATTTGTGACCAATTTTATTTTCCAGGAGGTTCAACTTTTGTGTATCACATATTAATACACAACATAAATTTTGAGAGAAGCAGGAATACACTTCTATGTTTTATGCAATTGTTATAGGATGTTCTTGAACGTTTATGCATTTTTATATATTCGAATTCTGGATATATTTGAGATTCGTTTATGAGGTCTATTGTGTATAACTTATGAATTGTAAAAAAATTCGAGTGAAATGGACCATGAAATATAAAAAATTAAAATATATATTTCACATTAATCATAAAATGAGAACAAATAAATGGTAAATGCATAACTAGACTATCAATTCATAAAATTAAAAATAGTTTTTAGAAAAAGGGCCAAACAGGGAATTAGTTTTCTGTGGTAGCTTCAAATGATTTTTTTTAAAAAAAAAGGTTGATTAGTCAAGTCTAATTCCATATGAATCAAACTTGGACAGCCATATCAGAGATAGAAAGGATGTGCAGCAAAATCAATCCATCTTCACAAAATTGTTTTTCAATACTGCGGAAAACAACCGCATATGACCCCGGAAAAAAAAGAAAAAATGGAGAAATGCGAGTTGACTAATTTTAAATTTCCATGGCCAGCAGCGACGAAGGTCAAAATGGCTCAGAAGGAGGCTCAAGGGGTTGTGGAGAAGAGGAAAGAAAGATGAAGGCCAGGAAGTGTGATTGGTCAGCGCTGCTCACTGTTTTTGTGCTTTCCTAATCTCAGATGTCTTTTGATTACTAAGGTTTTGACTTGAATTCTTATTGTCTTAGCCAAATTTAGTGTTTTTGACTTGTTAACTGTTCAGTGAAATTTCGCAAACGTATGAAATCGTTGACAAGTACTAATTTAGTGAAAAAAAAGTATCGTCTCACAAGAAATTAGCTTTAAATTGAAATGTATTAACTCGACATCATATTCAAATGTAACGTAACTAAAAGAGATTTGTTTTGATCGTTTCTATGTTATTCTACTAATTATCTAAAGTTGGTTTCTATGCAATATGAGATGAATGTATTGAACTTACAAATCCACCTATTGTCATCTTATTTCCAATTCTTGACCTATGTAATCTAGTGTGATTTGTATACTTATGACAATCGATAAACCAATTTTATCTTACTATATCTTCCGAGATAAGTTGAATATATTTTAAGCACAACTCTGTCATATTTGTATTTTGAATTCATATGCGAGGTAATGTATTAAAATATACGATTATTTAGATGATTGTCATACATGTTATTCCTACTATCTATTATCCATATGTTAACCTTGTATTGTTCCAACTTATTATGAACCTTTTGAAACCATAACAAGCAACTAATTAATTAATTGTTGATCAAGCAATCAAGTAATGAAATAAGCATGTGAGGCTAATCAATAACTCAAAAATACACTAAATTACTTGGTCTTTAAATTAAAAATAAATAACACTATATTTCATCTTCATCCAACACAAAGGAGAATTAGCCTAGCATGTTTCTAACGATTTTATACAAAGCTATATGAAAAGTCATCACTCGAAAAAATAAGTAAATACAAGTAGAATGATATGAAATCAATTTCTTATTCTTGATCTTCAATCTCGAACCTTAAATCTTCAATTCTTGATGTTAATTGCCTTGTATCTCATTGCTAGACTTGTTCTCTGCATCAGAATGTATGGGGGTGCATTATCTGTCTCTCAAAATAGGTTAAATTGCGGCTACAAATTCTTTCAATAAAGAGGTTTAACAAAAGAAGGAAACTACATATGTTTGACAAAAAAATGTTCACTATTAAAAGAAACTATGAAGTTAAATTTATTGAAAATAAGATTGAATTTTATTTTGTGGTTATCACATGAACTTCACATCATGACATATATATAAATAATCACCAAATAAATTAGGAAACAACTATACAGCCTATATTGCGAAAAAAATTTAACTACAAGCACAACTTGTTATATGGTACAAATATTAAATATCTTAAAATATATTATGCAATGCATAAAAGAAATTGTAAAAAAAAATTTCTTGGCAAGCATGACTGTTATATATATATATATTACAAGCATGTGCTGTTGTAAAATAGAATAGGTACAAAACAATTTTTTTGGAACAATCGTCGCGTCAATTAACTTGTAGCCCTTATAATTTTTTACAACATATATACATTGCAACGACATTATGATGACAAATATCATGTTGTTATTTCATATTTTCTGCATCAAATAAATAATGTTGCTAGTTTGTTAATACGATGAATGTTGTCATAGAGTACATTTGTGGTCCAAAATTATTTTTGCAACAAAATCTTTATTTATGCGACAATTTTCTTGTCGCGATTTCAGTATTTTTTTTGTAGTGCTACGCGATTTACGCGCTATATTAGAGCTATTTTCGGCATTAAGCACTTGCAGATGTCCTCAGTCATGATAGCATTGGTGAACAGAGCTACGAAACCATGGTTCCAAGACGTCGTTATCAAAGAGAACGTCAAAACCGACAATAAATCTGCTATGACAAGGTGAAGAGTAAAACTGTGAAAATGTGTCACTTGCGGACTACATGATGGGAGGGAATTAAGGGACAGTAAACGGAAGCATGAAGAGAGACTGCCAAGCGAAGCGAAAAATTTTGCTAGGGAGTTTTAATTTTACTTTGTTTCTTTTACCAAGTTCTACAAACATCATCAGTTTTTTTTCTTTACTCTATGTACTTCCAGCCCTATCAAAGTATCAACACGAAATCCCTAATAATCTCTCTCAAATTATGCAAAAACCAACAGAAGTTCAATGGGGAACCCTAACGCTTAGTTCTCTATCTGAAAGGGTTATCATAATAATGACATTTATACTTGCACCTCTTTATTCACATCAAATTCAGTAGGATGTGTTGTGATAAAATTACCTTTTAACAAATTACAACAGATAGGCGTGTTTGGCTACTGACTCTACGAACCACTAACTGCAGGAATACACCTAAAATATTAATGAGTACAAGATGACAAAATGAAAAAAATAAAAACTTCCAACACTCTTCCTATCAAACTCACGATGGTAGGATTCGGGTCAAGTAGAGTCTCAATGCCATTTCTATCTGGTTAAGGCTTTTATCCAAGTGACAAGGGTACAAAATTGTGGCACATATGCATTTAGATAGATAAACTAATCATTAAAAGATATTCATTTAAGAAAAATGTTAATCAAGGCAAGGTCAAAATGGGTGCACAAGGAAATTTTATTACCTGAAGAATGTGAAAGTAGGCCCAACAAAAACAAGCGGTTAAGAACATGGAAGCGCCTATAATGGGATTCTGGGGATTTATATGAGCACTGGTTGTGTCTTTGGTCCATGGAGAGTCAATGACAGGTCCTTTTATAACCGTCATAACCATAGCTCCACCAAATGTCACTAAAGTTCCAAACAACTTAGCATGACCGCGTAAGCTTTTAAAATTCACATTCTCTTGCCTGCAAAAATGAGATAATGAAATTGAATTCCCATTTCTTTTGGCATATGATGTGTGCATAACATTAGTATATAAATTCCTCAATATATTGTATCCATTAATATATAACAAACCATTATGTGAAAATGGTAAATACGAAGAATAGAAGATCTTCCAACATAGACAGAGACAAACAAATTAATCTTTTACAACTGAAGTTTAAGAAAATTGAAATTAAAAGATGAAATGATTAAAGATCAGCCAAATATGAGGTGAAATACCTTAATATCCATGATAACACAAAAGTTACGACAGGAAGAACATTGTACAGTGCTGTTGCAAAAGTTGCTGTTGTATGTTTCATTCCAGTGTAATACAAGTCCTGCTCAATAACCCTGTGACAAATGTTATGTTGAACGAAACATATGCATATTTCAACTAATTAAGAATCAATATAACTGTGTACTACACAGTGTTCTTGTATTTACCCTAATAAGCCAAGTAATATTATCTTGTAGAGGATGGATAATGTCATCCTTGGCCTATTATTCCTGTCAAAAAATGATCTGTTAGCTCGTGAAGAATTTCATGTTATTATGCTGTTCAAATGGGAAATTGTTGGAATATTTTGTGTACTAACAAATTCATAATTCGAGCGCCTCACAAGTCTAACGTTAGAATATGTTTTGCAGAGTTACATTACATTAGCATGAGGCTGTACATGTATATAGGTGCACAGTGCTCTACCCTGATCATCTTCTTCAATTTTTATTTTACTTTATTTTATTATTATTTTTTTAGAGGCTCAAATGGAGCCTACTTTTGGTGATTTTGGGAGATTGAAAGAGATCCATTTAAGGGTATTCAAGGGATGGTTTTAATTTCTCATTTAGAGTTGTGCAAGCCTAAATCTGTGTAATCTGTACGCATTGAAGGTATATATAAAATTATAGTCTTTAAGAAGGAATCACAGGAAAATCTTGATGTAGTTCTTGTTTAATGTTTTTCATTTTCTGTTCTTTATTTTTCTAAATCCAATGTTGTAAGAACCCTAAAATATGTTTTATCACTCTATTCCACCGATTTTGCTCCCTTTTGTAGTGATTTCGGCAACAATAAAGGATCATCTTCATCTCCAAATCTTAGATGTATGTCTAGTATTTATATAGAATAACATGCTTTCAAATCTATTTACTTCGTACCACAAGATGTATTTGTATCCAAATGATTGAAACTATATGTACAAATTCAGTTTAATTTGCATTTGAACTATGCATAAGACTATAAATATCAATTGAAGAGGATAAAATAAATTCATTTAAATCTTGTGCTTTTTTGAACTTGTATGTGTGTCAGAGAGGGGGGGGGGGGGGGATAGACTCACCGACTTTTCAAATATTAGGGCAAAAGGGCAAATGTCACGGTGCTAATGGCGTTCCGGTAGCTTGCAAACGTAAAAGGACTCATTCCCTTAGCTAGAGCAGACTACGCAATAATAGCCAAACCTGGAAACACAAACCGCAAGAACACAACAGCCAATAGTAAATACTTGGAGCCCTGAGTCGATGGCGAGGCTTCCTGGCTTTCTTCTGCAGGGAAGAAGCCACCTACTCCAAAAGTTGCCATGAAAATTAACAGGATTTTGATTGCTAGGAACTATAAATCTTGATCTGGTTCTTAATCTTATAAAGTGAAAAATTCTAAAGTCATGAAATAGATCTTCGACTCTCAGCGAAAAAACCGTGTAAGAAATGAGATGAATCTGAGGGACAAATTTTGGGAGCTAATTGTTACTAAAAGATGCCATACCTATATATCTTGCTCCAGCATAAAGTTCCATTTCAGGGACATATCATCGGATGGAAGTCAACGTAAAACAAGTGAATTAATTATTGATCTTCCTTCTCACCTTGAAAAAACAGACGAGATGATGGGTTCAAGTAGGGAAGATTGGGTTTGGGTATGGAACAAGAACAAAGAGTTGTCGGATTTATGCTAGCCGTCGTCTAGTTGATGCTAGAGCGTGCAAAGCAGAATCATTGTCGCCCACCTATCGCCTGTTTCTCGCTCGAGCGACGCACCTCTCGTTCGCTTAGCGCTCGAGCGACGATGTTTTATAAGAAACTCTAGTTTGGTTTTTCAAGAGTTTTATCTATCATATACTTCCTAAACATCTCCTATTATAAATACCTAATGTCCAGTACGTTTTTGTGGGTGGTTGATCTTTTTTTACATTTTCATAACATCATTCCAAGATCCAAAAACACATCCAAATATTGAGATTAAAATTTCGATTTTTGAGATCAATCAACCACAAGTTTGGGAAAAACAAATAGAACAATTAAAAAGTGACTTGTTGCTTTTAATTAGTAAGTTTAATTCTACATTATCCACTTATTAGGTAATTTTAGGGTCGAATTAGTAACTTTTAAGTAGTATCAGAGCCCAAATTCGATTCCTTACCCTAATTTTCTAGATGAGTAGTTCATTGTATGTCCCTTCATATTTTGATGGCAGTAACTATGACTATTAAAAAGTTGGAATGAGAGCCTTTCTGAAATCGATGGATGAGCATATTTGGTTTAGTGTAGTGAATGATTGGACCTTCCCATCTACCATAGTTGTAGGTGTAGTTATCCCTATTCATATTTCAACTTCGTCTAAGAAAGATTTAGATTAGTGTAATTGGAATAATAAAGGGCTTCATGCTCTATTTCTTGCTGTATCACTTGAAGAATTTAGACGTGTGTCTATGTGTAAGGTTGCTAAAGAGGTTGTTAAAAATTCTAAGTTACACACGTGACCACTAGGTTTGAAGAGATTATGATGAATGATGATGATTCTTTCGACGCCTTCTATGTGAGCTTGAATGACATAGTTAATTCTAGTTTTATCCTAGGTGAGAGAATTCTTGAGTCCTAGATTGTAAGAAAAATTTTGAGATCCTTACCCGAGAGATTTAGGCCTAAAGTTACGGCTATTGAGGACATCAAGGATCTAGATGCTGTTAAGATTGAACAATTGGTTGGATATCTACAAACTTATAAACTCACCATAACTCAACCTTAGAAAAACAAGTCTATAGTCTTGAACACTATTAGGGTTCTTCTGATTCGTAATCATTTAATGATGAGAAAATGCCTGTTTTGTTAAGAATTTTCAGAAAATATTTAGAAATAAGAAGAAGATTAAAGAGAGACATAGATGTGATTCCAGTGAGTCTAGAAAGAGATCTAACACTGTGAGATGTCATAAGTGTCAAGGTTTTGGCTACTATAGAAGTGGGTGCCTTAATGGTAAGAGAAATCAGGGTAAAGCTATGAATGCTAACTGATGACGAGTCTAGCTCGGATAATAAAAGTATCTACACATGAGGAGAATGAGAAGTTTATGGCCTTCACTACTAGGATTAAAAGTGAATTTGATAAGGATAGTGAGAAGTTTGAGGAAGTAGATAGTGGTGAGCAGTTTGAGGAAGATTCTAAAGATGAGGAAGAGATTCGTGAGGAATATAAAAAATTATTTGAGGAGAGTCTTAAAACTAAGGTGGTCAATGAACATTAAACTAGATACTGTGAATCAATCCCTAGAGTCTAAGATTAAAGATCTTACATGTGAACTTGAGAAGTCCTTTAGGAGAGTTAGTGAGCTGACATTTGAGAATGATAAATTAGAAATACAGGTTGAGAACCTTCTGAGTGAACTTGAATATTCCAAGTCTCAACTTTTTACTTTCTCTATTGGATCTAAAAAACTGGACGGTCTTTTGGGGTTGAACATGTCCATTGGGAACAAGGGAGGTCTAGGATATAAGCTGACCGATCATAATAGAGCTAGTACTTTCAAAACCATTTTTATCCCTGCCACCAACCAACTTATGTATGTTCCTAATCCTTAACTCAAGAACGAGGGTATCGTATGACATAGGCCTACTGGACAGCGTAGGACCTACCAACCTAAGAATAGATATCAGCGAACACATAACTTTGTACCTAGGTTTATCCCTACTGATTTCAACTGTGGTGAGTTTGGAAATATAAGGCTTAGGTGTCATAGATTCCTAAATAGAAATAGAAATCAAAATTCTACTAGAGTTAGAAATCAAGATTATGATAGCCGAATTGATTTATTCACTGATCGAGTCATTTGATCAAGTTAATGACACAGTTGACTCGGAATAAGTCTTCCACTAGAAAGGTTTGGATGAAAAATAGTGATTTGAAAAATTTTGAAATTGATCCTGGTGCTCTTAAATGTAAGAGTGTTTGTATGTTTAACCGATTATGTGTTTTTTATGCATGCATATGCTTGTTAATTGTGATTCATACATTATTGTATGTATTTCATTTTTTATTTTTATTTTTTTAGGTAGTTTGATTTTTAAAAAAAATTGAAAAATTGAAGAAAAAAAGGGAAGAAGTGCTTTTACTATAGCATGAAAATGATTTACTTGAACATGTGTGTTGTGACCAAGTATGAGTTTAATTGATGTGTTGTAGCATATTTTTCATTACTTTGTTTAGGTTTATGTAGAGTATTTAGTATAAATTTCTTCATATACCATCTCAACTGCACACACTATGATCTTCTGAGTAAGTTTTGACCGCGTGTGAGATTTGAGATAGCCGTCATCTGTTGGTAATATAACCTTGAACATAGATTGACATTAATTTAGTAGACCTAAATTTTAATATATCCCCTTAAGTAAAAAAAAAAAATTCAATCTTATACTCTTTTTCGAATCCTATTTGACTCGAGTAATTAAGCCCGAGAAGTTTCTCATAATCTGATGCCCTATGATCAACTGACTTGGAGTTATCGACCAAAACTCGTTAGATGAGTCATCTTGCTTAATGGAGAAGAATTTACACATAAGATGTGAGAAATTGAAAAGAAAAATGATGAGCTTAAAAAGAAAAAATATATATACTCAAAGTAAGGAGGAGAAAATAATAATATACATGAAAAATGAGCTTTATTTATAGAATCTAATATGCATTATTGGTTTGACTTTCATTAGTAGGAGAATAAACTTATTTAATAGTGATGTTTAACATGTCATTTTTCACAAATTTAAGGTTTGAAATCTTGATCACAAGTAATTAGTAACACTTAACACACATGAGTCACTTGTACAATTTATCCAATTTAGACTTGAACTGAGTATGTGGGAAAGCTTACTGATCATTGATTATACTTGTGCATGCTATCAATTGCATATTTGAGTTATTATATATAGTTGTTATAGTTCCATTCGTCATTTGTGACAAAAAAATGGATAGATGATGATGTCATTTAATTTTGCATTTTAATTTTATGGCATTTAATTTTGCATTTTAATTTGGCATTTGATTTTGCATTTTAATTTTAATTTTAATTTTGGAGAGTTTGTAATAAGGAAGTAATGATAGCATTTGGAGTTTTTTTTTTGTGATATTAATGTTTCAGTTGGTATTTTGATTAATAATAGTATTGCTTCTCAATCTAGCTAGCATATTTATGATAGTCTGTTTCAATTATTATATTTTCTATATCACGTGCTTTTATACTTGGTAACTGAGTTGTTGATTTCAGGACAGGTTTCAAAAAATGCAAGAGATTGACACTCAGTTTGAGTTTGAGTAGATTAGTTTGTTTTTACATTCTTAACTTGTATTGTATAGTTTTGTTACAGAATACTAAATTGGGAGATTGTTACAATTTATATTGTATTGGCAATTCTTTAAACAAAATGAGTGTAATAAAAGAATGGGATTATTATAGAAGAATTGTAAAGTCAGTTAATTTTTTTTTAGGGTTATATAGATGAATTGAAGACTTTTGGTTTGAGTATAGAACAAGAAGAAAGAATCGTCGGATTTACGCTCGCCTGTTGCCTAGCTGATACCCGAGCGTCCAAAGCAGAATCACTGTCGCCCGCTTGTCGCCTGCCTCTCTCTTGCTCGGCTGTTGCTGCCTAGCGCTCGAGCAACGTTATTTTTCGAGAAACCTTAATTTGCGTTTTTCAAGACTACCTAAACACCTACTATTATAAATACCTAATGACCCGTACGTTTTTGTGGGTGGTTATTCATTGTTTTACATCTTTGTAATATCATTTCAAGATCCAATAACACATCCAAATATTGAGATTAGCCTTTTGATTCTTGAAATAAATCAACCACAAGTTTGGAAAAAACATCTAAAACAATTAAAAAGTGACTTGTTGTTTTTAATTGGTAAGTCTAATTCCGCGTTATTCACATATTATGTGATTTTAGGGTCGAACTAGTAACTTTAATTAACAATCGATAATTAGAAGTAATTGGAAGTAATATTATTAATATAAATTATACTATTAATATTAAAAAAATGAATTATAACATGATTTATGAATAAATAAATTTTAAATCTCCCTTCCTTCCCACCAGTCCCTTAATCTACCACAAGCTTAGTTGGTGACACCAATAATTTCTCTATTGATGATCAACAATCATAGCATAGTCGATTATTGTTGACAATTTTTTGTCAATAGTCGCAATGGGGTGAGCCGATGATGACCAATGATATTAGTGTCGAAACTTTTGTCAATGCTCCATTGTTGACAACATTATTGATGAAATTGCTGTTTATAATCCCTGACATCATGCATCGGTAATTCCACCCGAAATCATTGACAGTTATTAATTTCCTTCATTTTATCTATAATAATATTATCGATGATCATCGTCAAAATATTTGTCGATAGTCATTTGCGCCATTTAATTTTTTATTATTTGTCGATAGCCATTTGCTTCATATATACACATTTCAACAAAATTAGGAATCAATATAACAATAGACTACACTGCATCCTTATATTTACCCTAATAAACCAAGTATAATTATCTTGTAGAGGATGGAGAAGGTCATCCTTGGCTTTGTATCTCTGTCAAAAAATGAATGTTCGATTAGCTTCAATGTCCGTATTTCACACATGGAGAGAGACCTCTCGAGTAGTAGGGCAAAAGGTGCAAAGTTAACAGCGGCGATGGCATTCCTGTAGACAATAAATGTACAAGGACTCAATTGCAATAATAGCAAAACTCACTTGCATACCCAAACCTCACCAAAACATCCAAAAATGGTTTCGACTTGTACTTAAGAGCCTTGAGACATTTACATTGTCCCATGTTTGCTCTAGTGAAATGTCGACTATATGCATGCAGTGGAGGAGCCATAAATTTTTCATTAGGGGGTCTGGTTTCGTCACAACACATTTGTTGGATTGAAAAACCGTTTATGGCAAGTTCAAAATAATGAGTCAAAAATGGTTGTTAAAAATAGATTTAGAAATCCTATTTTATCTTTTAATTCGTATTTTGACCTCATCAATTTCGATTTATTTTCTAGCTATGTTTTTCACTCGTCAAGATAGATTGCCGATACCTTCTCGAAGTATTCATGACAAACCTTTAATGCATCTTTCAGACAGAAAAGCCATTAATCAGGGAGTTTAAAACAATGAATGCATGAAATTAATTTAATATTCGAACTATTTATCATACAATTAGCAGTGCAACGTAAACCTTTTTTCAGCTTAGTTTCAGGTTAGGATCTTCCTATATAATATGACAAACTTCACAATGCACATCGTAGACAATGAGTTTAGAATAACAAGTCAAAAAGACAATAAGAATTGAATTTAATATTTCGATTTCATTTCTATTTTTAGACTTTAGAATAGTAATTTTGTTGGAGCGTGTAACAAATTGAGAAAAATTTTGAATTTACGTGCAAAATATTTTATTATGTGAATGCATAATTGAAAATGAGTTAGAGAAAGAAAAAAAAAGGTTTTCATTTCATGGATGTGCAACAGGGGCTTAATATTGTTGACAGTCTTCAGAGGTCCAAACAAGTGGATTTAAAACAAGCCAAAATTGTTCAATCTTAATCCCAAATAAAATAATTAATTTCAGAGACTTGAGACACATTCCAAACAACTTCTTAACCCACAAAAGAGAAATGACAGAAACAGCCAATCAAGGATGCTGAGAGCAAGCCACATACATCACTGTACATAAATTACAATATCAAATCTCTTCATCCACTTAGAAACTCAATCCTTTATCAAGTAAACCCCTTCCAATGCCTTTCAAAGTATTCCCAAGATTGTGCTATTGAAAAAGGTTAGTCACTGTCCACCACCAACTTTTGTTGCAAAAAGAATCCTTCACTTCAACAAAACAAAACAATTACGCATCATTCCGAGGACAACAGAAAGTTTATATGCTGCTCCTTGTAGAGTTTAAGTGTGTCATTAATCAACCAAGAAGCTTGTGCTTTATGGCTGTATCCAGGAGAAGTCGAACGCGGTTCTTGCATATCAAGAAGCTGCATTCCTCTTTTCTTCAAGTATCGCACCCTCTCTAAGTGCAATTTGCGCCTCATTCTCCTTCCCTAAAGCAAAAAGAGCGGCAGCTTGCAAGTAAGACGCTATATGCCAAAGAGGAGAAATGACTTGTGCTTGTACTGCATCATTGAGGGCCTCCTGCGCATTATCGTTCATGAGGTATGACAAACTACGGCGAGCAAAAACAGTTGGGGAGACCATTGTACCAACGTCAATAAACTGCAGCAACATAGTTGTAGGAGAAAGTTAATTATTAGACTGCAGAAAATTATCAAGTGTACAAGAGTTGATAGAACAATAGCCGAAGAAATCAAAAAAGTCAATAAGATCGACAATGATTTTCATTATTTTATCGGGTTCACTCTTCAAAAGTGAGTACGGATTTGTGCAGGTAATTTTTTTCCTTGCCTGCGTGTAACAATCAATCGCAGCCCCAGATTCTTTATGCCGGAAAGCTACATCACCCTTTTTCTTGGAGTTCAAAGTTTCCTGCATTTGATTTGTCCACATCTGGAATGAAAGCTGCGAATGGTAAAACACAATGTTGAGGAAGATCATATAGCACATACTTGTTGACACACACCAGTATTACTCGTAAAATATTAATAGGGTGTTTGGTGGAGATTAAAATTAGATTTTTAGTGAATTGTGATAGAAGTTTTTGAAATGTGTGGTTGAAAAAGATGTAGAACCCATGAAAAATGTGGTTAATATTGATTGTTTTGACTTTGACATAAATTTGACCTAAATTAAAATCAGATTTTAATTCAGCCCAGACAAGCCCGAAGTGTATCTTAGCAACTGTCATCTACAAATGACCATGTGATGGGGGTATAGTGCAAGTCTCTGTGTGTGTGTGTGTGTGTGTGTGAGAGAGAGAGAGAGAGAGAGAGAGAGAGTGGTTGTTTCGGAAGTAGAAAAATGGCTTTTAAGCAGAAATAAACCTCTGTTGCAGCTCCCTCGTCATCTTTGTACCCAAGTTTTTCTAAAATCTCATGCATGGCAGTCAAATCCATCCTTAAGCATGCTTCACCGAGTGCAGATAGTGACATAACCTCGCTACCATGAGGAATGCCCATCAATACATGAGAAGGAACCTGCAAGATGAAATGTGGCCAATACAACTTAATATACTAAAACTTTATAAATAATTGCAAACAATTATTTGTTAAACACTCCAATAACTGATGTCTTGTATCTCGAGAAGCATGTCTAAGACGTTTCAGATACGCAAACAATTGACAGTTCAATTGTTCTTGAACCGGGTGATTCAAAGTCAAAAGATAACCTCTCAAGAATTGTTCTCCCATCTATTCTATCCAAACAAAGGATCCTAAATACTGTTTGAATTATATAATCTTGTTTTAAGTTAATCACCCCTTTTGACCAACAGCCTAAAAGAAAAATTTATTGACATTGCTTTGAGAGAAACTAATTCGTAGTTATCTCCATAACAAATGTGACGCAAAACTAATTTGTAGGTATCTCCATAACAAATGTGACGCAACTGGGAATACGAAGAAACAAAAACTAGACGAGGCATGTTGCTTTTTGGTGTGATAGCCACTTACAACACAGTCCTAGCAAGTAGAATCCAATGAAACAGTCAAAACATTTTTCAAGTTTAGAATGTAAACTCTGCAGACAAGAATTAAAAAAAAATGTACAAAAGCAAATGAATAAATGTTAAATAACAATTCAAATCTGAGAGCCTATTTGATGCAGTTTTTTGAGAATATATTTTGCCAAAAGTGATTTTGGAGTGTGTGTGTGGTTAAAAAGTAGGGAAATTTTATGGGTCCACATGCAAAAAATATTTCATTGGAAGAATGTGTGGTTGAAGATCAAACAGGGGCTTAAAAGCTACATATTCAGATAAAAAACCAACCTCAGTTTCCTTCTGAAGAGGAATTAAAGCAGCAACTAATGATTTTGGATTTGGTCTCTCACGGGGTTCATATTGCAAACACCTTGACGCTAGACGTACTAACTCAGTTCCATCATCATTCGAAAATTGACCTTCCAAGCAAGAATCAGTTAGCATCTGAAGGTTCCGATCCTTTATCAAATCAAGGGCCTGAAACGAATTAAATAGAATATTAAACGCCAACTGCATGTTATTACATAGTTAACATTCAAATACACCGCGAAGCTGCTAAGAAATTAAAAGAAAGAAATGCTAAAACACAAACACGGAAAAAGGAGCTAAAGGAAACTAGTAAATGAAATTCATGAGAAACCATCATTTTCATTCCAACAGATCTGTCATGATTCAATGCAAAGACAGAAAATCAGACTTTGAAAAGAGAACATATACTGTGGTAAAGTACATATTCAAGGTGCCTACATTTCAAAGATGGGATCTTCACATAGAAGATACTTTATTTAACCCATTCATAATCATTAGTTCAAATTATTTAATTCGGGCTTCCCCATCTATCTCTGAATCACTGAATGCAACTTGACATGCCTTCATATCTTATTACAAGAAAAAAGGGAGAAAGGACGCTCGGTGTATGAAAAATCAATGAAGAGCAAAGTTATCTCCCTCAAGTTCTAATCAACTTCATTCAAAAAGTAATTAATAACACTTGGAATCTACTATTGGCATCTTAACACAACTCTTGTCATTTGTAGAAAGGGTACATGAGTCGCATTTTAAACAAACCAATTTCTAATTCAATTGTTTTATGTATAAACTATAGTTTCTTCTGCCACATAGGGGGAAAATAGTAGGAACTCTAGATAGGAAGGGAAGTAGATAGAGGATGTTATTGCCATGTTTGGTAGCACAGATTAGCCTGTACTTGATGGTACTGAAAAGAACTGTACGATTTTATAGTGTTTGTTAAATATGCACCAGGTGCACAAGGGTGCACTACTAGATTCAAACTCTGTCAAGTACATTGATATGTGGCATCGACCGGTCAGGGTACAAATTTTTCCTTGAAATTATATGATTAGGAAACTGCAATATGTGGGGAACAATGAGTTCAAGCAGAAGGTTAGTTGTAAAAAGTGTAACAGATAATTGGTGGTTACCCTGCTTAAACTGATGAAAGCACCTTAAAGCTAAATTCAGGTGATAATTATCTCATGTATGAAAAATAAAGTTCTCAAGAATTACTTTGTGTCTCAGTGCATTGCAACTAATATCTTTTGGGAACTATATCTAAAATAGGTTTTTCGAGTCAGTTATCAGATAGATTACAACGTAATTAGCCGGCACATTGTCTACATCAAAATCATCTTGCATTGTCAAACTTAGCACCAACAGACTTACATGGCTAGGGGGAATGTGTTTTCCACTGAGAAGGTCAAGCAAAAGAGTGCCAAAGCTGTACGTTACGCTTTCTGGACTAACTCTTCCTACAAAAATTAAACACAACATTGAACAATCTCAGAACATAAGTGTTAAATGTGGGTTTTACATAGAACATAGAAAAGAAACATATTAAGAAATAGACATCAAGCCAACGCCTAACAGGCTAATACATAAAATGCAGTGAATCGAAAAATTCAAAGCAATAATAATCTGAAAATACATTAAAGGTCCCAAGTGTCTCATAGTCAAATTGTCTATCTCTACCATGTTCTGAAATTAAACACAAATCAGTTGACAGTCTCAGAACATGTGTCAAATGTGGGTTTACACAGAATATAGAAAAGAGTTCTAAACATATTAAGATGAAATTGATATCAAGCCAATGCCTAATAGGTTAATACACAGAATGCATAAATTGAAAAATTTATAACAATCATAATCTGAAAATTCATTAAAGGTCTGAATTGCCTCATAGTCAAATCGCCTATCTCTACCATGCATGGAATTAAAAAAACATGTAACTCAGCAGGTAGTTTCCTTTAAAGCATCTAATTCCGACCCCAAGAGAGTTTACTCAACCCATTCCCCAGTTTCCTGCACTGCTCGAGTAAGTGTGAGACTCCATATGAGGACCTTCTCTTGTGCCCACTTTCTGTTCACACAGTCCTCATCTAGAAGTTCATAGGTTACACAAGATCCCAGAACCAACCCCCACCAACCAAAAAAATAATAATAATAAATAAAAATAAAAATCCAAATGGAACCCAAAAGGAATATACACGAAGAAGTATTTGAAATACATTATGAAACACCAAGGGAAACTTGGATCATGCTCCAAAAGAACACAAGACAATACTCTAAGCTTCTCCAAAAAATTCAAGAAAACCGAGGATTTCAGAAGGCTTCAACTGCCTTAGAACTCTGTGCTTGAAAACTTTCAGATTTCATCCAAATTCCAGAGAAGACCAATTATTTTAATTTTCATTCGCCTTTACCAATATAAGAATGTCATGCTACCATAAAGTCATAACTACCGTGTAAGCATAATGATTGAAAGAGTTCCTCAGAAAAAATTAATAACATTTTGCTCGCACAAATAATTGGCGCATCAACACTTGAACTTTCAATTACACCATTATCCAACTCACACTTCTCATTACTTCCCAACCAACCCTCCATTAGCAAGTTATATAAAGTCAATACCAGTACAACAAAAGATGCAAACTTAAGTCAAAATAAGAGGTATAAAACATTGATGCCAAGTAATTATCATCCCTCTTAGTTTGTGAAGCCTCCCCCTGCCCCAACTATGTACTGAGAAAAGTGACTTGCCTTGATGCCAGGACTCAAATTGATCCTTCAACTATATAACACATTGACTCTTTATGTGGGTGAAAGGTGCAGAATTTTGACTTCCACTACGTGATAGATCAGCATACAGCAAAATAGTATATAATAAAACTCAAGTCCAAACTTACTTATAGGTCAAAATCAAATGCATGTTATTCTTGGATTTTTTTTTTCTAGGAGTACTATAATATGGTACTCAAGAAACAGTGGAAGTGTGTTTGTTTGGGATATTAAGTTGCAGTAACTAAGCTTCTTCCGGGCTAAAAAGATTATTATCATTTTATTTTCAACTATTGCACTTATAGCTATCAACAACAGTCCCATGATTTGCAGACAAAACTCAAACAGAGAGAAAGCTAATAAACTGAGAATAAATATTAGTGTTAAAAATATATATGAAGATATTCTGATACATAATCTCCAATGATTTGTGGTAGTCTCCAAACATGAACCATGGCTTCTACATTAAATTGCATTGAGTTCAAACTTTCATTAGGTGAGCATTGAGCAAGAATTCCTGTTGTATTATGACTGGTTTTAACACATGACAAGTGTGAGTGAAGAACTCATCATAAAATATTTCGAAAGCTGAGTACGGCATGTACAAAGCTGCTAGAATTTATTCTTTGACCCCAAGTAATAAGTGATTATCATCTTCTAAAGATGATGGCAGGAAAATTTTCATAATAGGACCCATTGATCTCAAAACATTATATTCCAAGAAATAAATAGAAATGACTCCATTTAAAACTGATTTGGCTTAGGGGACTTATTTCTAGATTGAGAGATAGTACCAGTCCTTAGGTACTCCGGTGGAGTAAATGCCAAGTTAGTGCTGTAGCTTTTGCCATCTCTACTGTTCTTCATCAAACCAAAGCATGACAATCTGGGATTACCCTCCTGTGACAAAAAGGGAAGAAAAAAAAGTGTAAATTTTGCACATATTTTGCACTAAACTCTTCGAACAATGCAGACTCAAATTAGGATCAAAATAATTTTGTACTTACATCATCAAAGACTATTCTGTAAGCATTAAGATCATGATAAAGTGCACGTCCTTTGCTTGTACAATATTCCAGGGCTTGTGCAATATATAAAGCCACCCTTAACCGCATTGCCCACTTCATAGGTTGTGTCTCCCCTGAACAACATACAAATGAAACATAATAATAGCAAATAGATGAATGGTCCAAATACAATTAGGTTACAATGAAAGAGAATACAACACGTGAGCAAACTTAATCCCAAGTGCTAACTGTCTAAGAAATTAACGAAATCCAAAAATTTAAGATTAAAACTCTTCACCGTGGGAAACAATACCCCAAATATGCACTCAATATTTACACCAGCATCTATGCCTACACAGCTTTTCTTCGATTTGATCACTCTATTGGGTTAACAGGGAGAGAGGAGTTTTTGGATATTAGGCGTTTATATGATCAGTTTCAATGATCACTGTTCACCTAAAGTGGCTTAAATATTAACAGATGCAATAGCACATGTCATACAGTTAAAAAAATTTAATAGAAATATGAAAGGCACAAAGGTTTTTTTCCATTTAGAATGTAGAAGAGCAAATGATGTAGGAGAGTATTTGATGCAGATCGTCTCCCTTGTCACATGTTACCGTCCCAGATTAGTGAGATACGCTTACAATTTTAGACATGGCTTACCTTAATGGTTTAGACAGGCGATTACCTTAGAGCCTTTGGCGAAAAGACTATAAGTTCGATCCCTCTTTATAAATTATACAGATTAAGAAAGGCTGTTACATTACATCTGTAGACAGCAAAGGCTGGCCATACCAGCATCAAACAGATAATAGCATTTTTTCAACCTCCTTGACACTTCCCGCCATGTAGTTGATGAAAAGAGAATTCACTTATATTTCAAACAAAATATAGAAAAGAGCATATGCGACAACAACAGAGGACAAATAAGTTAAAAAGTAGAAATTAAGCAACCTTCATAATTACTTTACATATAAAAGAACATCTATGCAATATTAGAAATATATTGAAATGACCATAAATAGATTGCATGTAATGTACTCACAGTGAAATAGATGTTTTGCAAGTGTCTCCTTGGGCATGAATTCAGCAATAAGCAACCTCTCGTCTCCTTCACAGCAGCAGCCAATCAAATTGGCCAATCTGTAGCTCCTAAGTTGGCCAACAGCTCTTGCTTCATCCTAAAGATTCAGCAAGGAAAAATTTCAATTTTATTATGAGCAATTGAGTAAATAGATAACTTAAAAGCTACTAGAGCGCCGTAAGACCATATAAAATTAAGCTGTAAGTAAGTCGTCACTATCCCGAACATCTGATATGGAGAAGATAAAATCACAAACACTGAACTAATAAATAAAGCTGACCATTATCCACAAAATAATAACTTCTGAAATTGAGGTGGACTGAAACTAGAGATAAAGGGTGAACAAGAGACTCCATCGATTATATCCCCAGTAGTTAATAAACAAAGATCTTCCTGAAATGGCATCAAATGCAAGAATACAACATTCAAAGAGCCACTTACCAAGAACTGCCGGGAATCGGGCCAAGCCGACCTGTTAAATCGTTTGACAGCAACCCGCCTCTGATTCTCCAGTTTTCCTTTATAAACGACATTAGGGGCTTTCTCCCCATGCTCCGAAACAATGTTCTCTACCGCAAAGCCAGATGTAGCTACCCTCAGTTGTTCAATGGAATATTCACGAAATGTAGGCAAATCACTAACTTCACCTTTTTCCTCATTTTCTGCCAAATAAATGTAGATACTATTAAAACAGACTTTTAGATCGCACGAAAGCAGATAGGGAACTGTACCCATAAAAGGGGAAGCGGGAAAAGTTTTGACACACCAGCTTTTTGAGCCTCATGAACTGGTCCATTTTGCTCCGACATAAAACAACACGAGGTGAGTTTTGAACACGAGGTGAGTTTTGAACACTCGCAGCCCATCCTAAGACCACCAATCAGAAGCATACACAATTGAGCATTCAAAATTCCAAAATGCAACAAAAATGACAAATTCTTTAGCTCACAACTTACTTCAAATGTTCAATAAAATTTTGTACAAGATTAAAATCCTTTAATAGGCAAAAATAAAAGCTGATTGTATTGCAGTAAAGGGATAGCTCGAGTGACCACTCGCTCCAGCACGTGTGCTACATATGTATGTCTGTAATGCTTATACCCATTAATGTGTGCGCTTATCCGGTGAGTAATTGTAATGGGTACAAGCTTTAATAAAGCAAAAGTTCTAATTATTTCATCATATCTGTCAACAACTTGTCATAAAACATTCCACAAAGTGGCATCTTTTTATTACTTCGTGAACACAATACAAACTTTCCGCAAGAAACATGAATTACTCACAGTTAATACCCTAAGAAGCTAGACTGGAAACTGGTAAACTAGTTTTGACAAACATTTAATTGTAAGAAAAAGGTACAAGCAACATAAACATTCTCGTGTTCTATTTGCAGTCTGAGTGACGTACAGAAATAAAGCTCAAATTTTCAGTTCAATCTCAATTCACTAGTCAGCTTAAAAAGGTGGTAACAATTTAAATTACGAGAAAATTACTTTAGATTCAAATCTGGGTCAATTCTTTAACACAAAAATATCACTTTCTGAAGCCCATGTATTCCAACTTTCTGCAACGCCTCCCAGAAAAGGAACCTTTTCGCCTGAGTCAACACAGTAAAATTCACCTGACCAGGATAGCATATTCAGTCAATCAAAGTCATCAATCAAAATTCACAATTCACAATCCAACATTCAACACCCACATCATTTTATACAAAATTCAACACCAACCCATTACTCAAAAAATAAAATAAAATAAGAATCAATTAAACTCATTTTACAACATATAAGGTAAAAAAGAAACAAAACCCATATGCCTGAAATGAAAAATAAAAAAGAACCCTTATAAACGCTAAAGAAACAATCAATGAACCTTAAAAGATCTTCATGATTCCGATTTGGTCAAAGCACAAGTGAAATACTTCGATGATACGTTTGTTTAAAAAATTTTAATGGAAAGTTATCTGTATAGGTTGTAGCTGAATAGATAGAGTCTAAAAAGATCGATCAGAAAGAGCAAAATGATTCAGGCGTATTTACGTATAGACAAATGTGTATAAATATGGATATATAGATACAGATGTATTTTACCGTGTGTAGATCTCTTCAGTTGGTGCAGCCTCAGAAGTATACTTTTCCTCTTTTTTCGTTTTTCCACCGACCTAATAATATCCGTTTTTTTTTGTTTTTCTTCTTTTATTTTCATATTTTGTTTAAGAGCATAAAAATAAGTTAAAATTTACTTTTAAATTGTTATTTTATCGAAAAGAATGAATTTTGAAAATGATGCATGAACGTATTCAGTAGACAGTGTAAAAACAATTTTTTATTTTCTATATTCTGTTTTGGATACGATACTTCGTACCTTTAAACTTGTTTAAATGTATTTTAAAAAAAGTTTAAATTTACTTTTAAGTTGCTTATTTTATCAAACCTAATTTAAAATTACCATTTTTACTAGCAAAATTATATTTTTGAAAAGAAAGTTTAAACTTATTTACGAGAAATCACGTGCTCTTGTTGCATTTGATTAATTACACAATTTGGAATATTCATGTCTTTTTCCTGTGAATTGAGATTTTCAATTGGGATTTTTACTAAATCTTTCTCCACTTTTTGAGTTTGTTATAGAGCGAAGGAGAAAAAATTTAGTCACTATATGCGTCTCATTTTTTAGAATAGATTTTTATAAAAGTGATATTTTTTGAAAAATGCATAATTAAAAACTAGAAAAAAAAATTTGAATTTATGGGTAGAGATATTAAAAGAACGCGTGGTCGAAAATGAATTTGAGAAAAATGAGTTTAAAATAGTGGGGCATAGAAAATCAATTGATTGTTTGATTGCGGGTTAATTTAATCAATGATCACTGAATTTTGCTATAGGTTACCACTTGCTCATCAAAATTCAAAAAGTTACTCTTTGCTCATTGAACTTTGTTAACTGTTACTACTTGCTCATTGAAATTTAAAAGATCACTCGTAACTCACCCAAATTTGAATAAAATTACTTAATAATCACTTGTATCGTTTCCATAATTGTTAATTATAGCAAAGTTTAGTGAGCAATGAATAACTTTGTTCAGATTTAGGTGAGCAACGAGTAACTTTTCAAAAATTGATGAGCAAGTAGTAACTATAGCAAAATTC
>CAIGRP010027904.1:0-16541 GCA_903798385.1 Fraxinus cuspidata | reverse complement strand
GTCTAAGCCAACAGTGGAAAATCAGCGCATATTGAATCCCACCATGAAGGATGTCGTGTGAACAGAGGTATTAAAGCTCCGTGATGCAGGCATCATATATCCAATCTCTGATAGCAAGTGGGTTAGTTCGATTCATGTTGTGCCAAAGAAAGGATAGATTACAGTGGTAAAGAATGAGAATAATGAGCTGATACCGACAGACCAGTCACGATATTGAGAGTGTGCATAGACTACATGAAGTTAAATAATGCAAATTGAAAAGATCACTTTCCCTTACCCTTCATTGATCAGATGTTGGAACGACTTGCGAGGGCATTCACATTATTGCTTCTTAGATGGGTACTCAGGTTATAATTAGATTGCAGTGGCTCTAGAGGATCAGAAGAAGACTATATTCGCGTGTCCCTATGGTACCTTTGCATATAGAAGAATGACATTTGGGTTATGTAATGCTCCTGCCATGAATGCCATTTGATTTATATAATGTTCTTGCCACATTTTAGCGATGCATGATGGCAACCTTTTCAGACATGGTGGAGAAAATCATTGAAGTCTTCATAGATGACTTTTCAGTGTTTGGTTAATCATTTGAGAGTTGCCTCTCAAATTTGGGAATGGTTTTGCAGCGACGTAAGGAAACCAACTTGGTGTTAAACTGGGAGAAGTGCCACTACTTGGTGCAAGAAGAAATACTACTATGGTACATGATTTCAGCAAACATTATCAAGGTAGATAAAGCAAATATTCAGGTGATAGAAAAGCTACCTCCANCTCAAATTTGGGAATGGTTTTGCAGCGACGTAAGGAAACCAACTTGGTGTTAAACTGGGAGAAGTGCCACTACTTGGTGCAAGAAGAAATACTACTATGGTACATGATTTCAGCAAACATTATCAAGGTAGATAAAGCAAATATTCAGGTGATAGAAAAGCTACCTCCACCAACTTCAGTTAAGGGAGTATGTAGTTTCCTCGGCCATGCAGGGTTCTACAAGATGTTTATCAAGCATTTCTCCAAAATCACCAAACTACTGTACAGCCTACTTGAAAAGGATACACCATTTAATTTTTTTGATGAGTCTTTGGCATATTTCAACACTCTTAAAGAAAAGTTAATTTCAGCACCGGTTATAGCTGCACCAGACTGGGAACTTCCATATGAGTTGATGTGCCATGCCAGCGACTATGCAGTAGGGGCAGTACTTGGTCAAATAAAGGATAAAATTCTCCACGTCATCTACTACACGAGCAAGACTTTGACAGATGCACAGCTGAATTATGCCACCACGGAAAAAAAAAAGCTGCTAGCCATTATGTTTGCTTTCAATAAATTCAGATCATATCTCAAAGGACAGAAGGTAATTGTCTATACAGATCATGCAGCTCTGAAATATTTAATGTCTAAGAAGGAAGCGAAACCTAGACTGATTAGGTGGATACTTCACCTTCAAGAGTTCAACTTGGAGATTCGAGATAAGAAAACAGTGAAAATATGGTAGCATACCACCTTTCAAGGCTTGAACAGCCAATACATAGGATGATGGGAGTATAAAGGATTCTTTCCCAGACAAGCATCTCTTTGCTATTGACTGCGAGCCATGTTATGCAGACATAGTGAATTACTTGGCTTGTAATGCGCTTCCACCTGAGTTAACACTCACCAGAGGAAGAAGATATTTTCGATGTTGAAATGATATTATTGGGAGGATCATATATTATACAGAAGGGGTGCTGATCAGATAATTCGAAGATGTGTGCCAAATGAAGAGATCTCTCAGATTCTGGAGCGTTGTCACTCTTCAGTTTATGCGGGGCATTTTGGATCTTTGAAGATAGCAGTAAAAGTTTTACAATCAAGATTTTACTGGCCCTCACTGTTTAAAGATGCTCATGAACTTGTAAAATACTATAATTAATGCCAACGTACAGGGACTATTTCCAAAAGACATGAGATGCCTTTGAATTCAAATCTCAAAGTGGAACTCTTCGATGTTTTGGGGATAGATTTTATGGGTCCATTCCCATCCTCTTACAACAATCAGTACGTTTTGGTGGCAGTTGGCTATGTATCGAAATGGGTAGAAGCAGTAGCAGCACCAACTAATGATGCTCGAGTGGTTGTTAATTTTTTGAAGAAAAACATATTCTCGCGCTTTGGCACCCCTAGAACCATTATTAGTGATGCGGGTAAACACTATTGCAACAGGCTTCTGGAGTCAGTATTAGTAAAATATGGGGTAAAGCATCGGGTTGCTACACCTTATCAACCTCAAACAAGTGGCTAGGTGGAAGTGTCAAATAGAGAGCTGAAGAAAATACTGGAGATGACAGTGAATGGCTCGAGAACTGATTAGTCAAGGAAGCTTGATGATGCATTGTGGGCATACCAGACTGCTTACAAAATACCAATTAGCATGTCACCATATCGCCTTGTGTTTAGGAAAGCTTGTCACTTTCCAGTGGAGTTGGAGCATCGAGCATATTGTGTAGTGAAGCAACTGAACATGAACATGACAGCAGCTAGAGAAAAGAGTGGATGGATGTTTTTGAGAATGCAAAGCTTTATAAGGAAAGGACGGAGAGACTGCATGATAAATACATCCAGAGACGTGAGTTCACTCCTGGTCAAAAAGTGCTATCAATTCTAGGTTGAAACTTTTCCCTGGGAAACTACGTTCTAGATGGTTTGGACCATTCACAGTTGTTCAAGTCTTTCCACATGGAGCAGTTGATGTTATTCATGAGACAAAAAGCAACTTCAAGGTAAATGGGCAGCATTTGAAAGCATATTGGGGTGAATTTTGATAAAGAGAAGTCATGCATCCAACTCCACAACCTGAAATGATCAAGCTGCCAAGTCTAGCTAAGGACTATAAATTCAACGCTTATTGGGAGGTAACCCAATTTTCTAATCATTTTATTTATTTTGTTTTTCATATTGCATTCCATGTAGTTTTATTCTTGATTAATAGGTTGCATTAGTTATAGTCATGTTTCAATTTATGGGACATCACCATCCTATCATATTTTTCCCTTAGTCCATTGCATTTATTGCTGGTTGTTTTGAATGTTTAGGCTAAATAACACATGTTCTAGGTTATTTGATCTTTATTGTTTGATTTGACTGCTATGTGTAGGAACATGATGTCGCGTAATACTCAAACCAACACAAACCAAGGAGAAATCATGATAAAGAAAATTGTCTAGCCGTCACACATGGTGCCTTGCACCTTCAAAAGGAAAAATTCGGGGAGTTCCTTCTTCATTTTCTTCCCCGTCCCCTTATATTCTTATCTATGATTTGTGACATTGTGGACAATGTCAGTTTTAAGTTTAGGGGTGAAAAAAATTTTGAGTGTTTACTTTTCGTGTGTTTTTGAGTATTTGTGTGTTTGTTTTTCGTTATTAATTTAGTATTTAATTCAAAAAAAAATGAAAATTTTCAACTCTTGTTTTAGATTGTGTGCTTGTGTGTGTTAGATAATCTGGTCGGCAATGATGATTGAATTTGGGATTTGGTGTTGATTTATGAACTGTGGATATGTAACATGCTAGACTGATTGAGACTTGACCTTGCAAAACTTGATATTATACGTGCACTAGAATTAAGTTGGATAGCGTGGTGTTATAAGATGATTCATATGTTGGATAGGTCGATAGATTGAACATAGATGCTTTACCCAAATCATACTAAATTACTTATCCTTAGACCAAATTTAGCACAGTTTGGGGGTGATTTTTCCATTGTAGGAAGATATAGATGTGGATAGGGATTTCATGTGTGAAAATTTTTGTGTGGATTGTCTTAGATTAATGAGATGAAAGTTGGGCGAAAATCCTAAGTTGGAGGTCGGTTTGCTTGATTAGGTGTGTGATAAAGGGCATTATACTAATCAAGGTATATATTATTTTTAAATGTGAAAATTCTCTCTGAAGTCTTTTTGACTTGGGTTATTAAGCCTGTAGGGGTGTTTAAAACCTGATGTCCTAAAGTCATCTGATTTGGGAGTCATCGGCCTAAAGCCTGTTATATGAGTCATTTAGAAAGTTTAAGGAAGATGATATTAAAAAAAATACATTTGAAAAAAAAAAGGTGTATGAAAAAAAAAGCTTTGGTTAAGCTTAAAACACTTGTTTGAGGGAATTTGACTTTTGATGAAGGATAATTAGCTTAATTGAGTCTTAGATGTCGAAGCAATCAAAAAAATTGAGAATCCTTGATTATTGATGTGTTGACTTGCATTTGGTTTAGTCCACCTAAACTAGAAAAGGTAAGGATAGTAATAAAAATTTCAACTTAAGACTACACACTGGGAAAAAGTAAAAAAAAAAAAAAAAAAGAACAAGTTTGGGGGTGTGTGAAACATACGAGATGTGAAATGATATATTTGACCACAGAGGGTCGGGAATTGAATCAACTTGTAGTCACGATTGTCTACTTAGTTCTTCACACACACTTCGATTTTGCATTGGAAGAATAGATATTTGTTTAGTATTGTGACTATGAAGCGGTTTGTAGATTTAGTACTATGATTTCAAATTTTAAGGCAAAAAGTTAGATTGTCTAACCAAATACTTTTGCACGCTTGTATGTTTGTTATTATTTAGACTATAATTTTGTTTGGGAACAAACAAATGTTTAAGTTTGATAAATGTAATTTTTACACTTATTAGGGATCTAAACTAACGATATTTGATAGTTCTTTTGACAAAATATATTCTAAATTGTTGCATTTTTTGTTTAATAGGTAAAATTCTTTGAATGGAAAAGGAATTGAAGGATGGAAGCAAAATGTGGCGAAAATTGCAAAATCCAATGTACAAGGACTAACTTGCATTACATGAAAGGATTGAAGATTTGGAAAGCAAACATTAATTAATTGGGCCTCAATTTGGATGGACTTTTGTTGGGTTAAAAAAATTAGGTTATATATATATATGTGTGTGTATATATATATATATATATATATATATATACACACGCAATGGAAAAAAAAAAGAAGAGAAGAGAGGGCCAGTTAGTTGTTAACCCAACAAAAGTCCATCCAAAGAATAAGAATTAATAGTAGCCTTAATTGAATAGGAAATATGGTTTGAGTTTTCTATTCTACTATCTAAACTATCGATTAAATTAGAAAACAATTTAACTAGTTTGACTTCAAATATGTAAAAGTATTGCTAAGATATAGAATCCCCCTTGTTAATCCACTTTTAGTACAACAATTAAAATGACTCATTGTTATCATGCGAGTTGATCGAAGTTCCAAATTTATTTAAAAGCTTCTCTCGATAGCAATTAAATCTAATCCTATATGCGACATTTCTATAAATATGTAAAAGATACCAACATATAAGAAAGTATTAAACAAGCTAGAACATAAAAAAAAAAAATCATGCGAAGCATAAAAGTATATCTCTATTCTCTATCGAACCTCATAATGCTTATTACTACGTGCTATCAATTCTATTATCTCTCGATGATAATAAAATTCACAAACAATTCAAATAATGACCAATTAATTGAAAAGCAATCTAAATCAAAATAATTAATTAATACTAAAATTTCAAAACAATGTTTCATCTATATCTTTAGAAATATAAAAATTTAGCCTAACATAATATTGAAATTAAATATGTAAAAGTGGAACGAAATCACCGAAAATTAATGAAACGTGAACAAAACTTGAATTAATTATTTGCCTTCAGCTCCCACTCATGTTTATGCCTCAATTTCCGTGTGAGTATATATATATAAAACAACTAACTTAGCAATACTTTTACATATTTGAAATCAAACTAGTTAAATTGTTTTCTAATTTAATCGATAGTTCAGATATTAGAATAGAAAACTCAAACCATATTTGCTATTCAATTAAGGCTACTATTAATTCTAATTTGATCGAACACGTAGTCCTTGTGTGGATTCGACACTTTACACACTACTATATTAATTGATCACGATCCCGTTCACTTGTGAATTTTCAAACGATCATAACACAATATTAGAACAGTCAGAGTCAGTGACAGATCCAAGAATATGAGTGAGTTAGGGTTGCCGTTAACTATCAACGATCGCAATATCAAGAGACTAAACACAAACACTAAACATAACAAAAAACTAGAAGATCTAAGTTCACATTCGTGTTAACCAAATAGAACAAAAAATAAAAAAATTGGCTCAATCCTTTCATTCAAACCCTGATTTCTATAATGAAGAAACCATAATTCACAATTCTACTCTTTCTGTAAAACAACAGTCAATTCACTTTTTTGAGGTGAAGTACAGATTTCCAACTCTTTCTTCTTATTCAACTTTTGTTATAATAATCTAATGGGTTAAATTCGCCAAGGCCACCGAACTTTATACTTAGTGTAACCATGACCACTTAATTTCATTTTTTTCATTATGGCCACCCAACTTTATACTTAGTGTCACCATAACCACCTAATTTGATTTTATTTCACCATGGTCATCCAATTTCATAAATATTACACAATGGCCACTCAACTTCTTTTCACAATTTTCATTAATTTTAAAAGAAGTAAAATGATAATTTTTCATTATATATATAAAATAAAATTTTAAAATAAAAACTTATTTAAAAAAACCTTACTTAAAAATAAAAATTTATATTTTAAAACATTGTTACTTAAACAAACAAAATAAAATAAAAACTTAATTAAAAAAAGTTACTTAATAAAATAAAATAAAATAAAAAGTTATTTTAAAAAAGACATTCCTTAAAAACAAAAAGTAAAATAAAACTTTTTTTAAAATTTTTTAATAAAAAATAAAAACTTATTTTAAATTTTAAAAAAATAAAACTTTTATTTTTTTAACTATATATATATATATACACATATACATATACATACTATCTTAAAAGAGCGAATTTGCTGATTAGTGTTTATTTCTGAAGCTTTTTTTAATCCTAATTCATCCATATCCATCCTCTACTATTCAAATAAGGGTTAAGGGTAATTTGGACTTCTTCCTACCATTATGCCCACAATTGTTGACCTCATTCCTTTTCAATCAATATTACTCCGCGTTGTGCGGAGAAAAAATTTCCACACTGTGCGGAGTATTTAGTCCGCCTACGGGAAAGGAAAGAAAAAAAATTATGTCCCGCAGAGAGTGGACTGTGGCATCCGCAATGTGCAAACATGATGTACCTGGTGTCCGCACACCAAGACTATACCAAGCCACGATGTTTACGCTGTCCGCACACCATGCCCGGTGTGTGGACACCGGCGCCTGGTGTTTACGGCAGGGTTTTTTTCTTTTTCACACTCCGTCCAGGACGGAGTGAACACTTTGCGTTGTATAAAGTATTTTTATTTTTTTTCAAAACACTATTATTCATTTCATTATTGAAGATATTTCTGCCCACATATACATACAATTGTTGACTTCACAACCCACGGTACAACCTATGTAGCTTTTGGAGGACGGTAAAAGGTAAATCACAACTTCTTCTACAAGTTCTAGGCAAACATCAAATTCAACTTCGCTACGTTATTTCTTCACCGACTGTGAAGATATTTTGTATCCCTTCTAAAACATAACCTTATTTAAGCTTTAAAAAAATGCAAAAGAATATAGATATCTCTTTGTAACCATTAATACAGAATTGAGAGATGTTACAATTTGCAACTTCTCCCACATCTTCTCTGCTTAAGTGTACAAGAACTATTTAATCTTTTGCTGTTCAAATCCCCCACTGAAGGCATAAAATTACTACGAGGCTTTTTGCATCAATTTTGCACTGAAGAAATCTTTTTAAATCCAACATAAACCTTCTGGGTTGTAACAGCTTATAGAAAACAGCGTGATAAATAACATTTTACTCATTCCAGCCTCTTCTGAGGTATGTGTATTCTATATTCACAAAAAAAGACATTCAAAGGATATTACGTTTAAACTATGTAATTTGTTTGCCAATTCTATTTATTTTTTCTTAGTTTCCCAATTAGTAGGTTAGTATATGTGCTAAGAAATATTTATTCGACTTATAAATGGATTTATATGGAATAATACTTTCTTTAATTTCTATTCTTTGCTTTCAGCCTCAACTATTCCATAACTTCGCAGAGTATCGTGATGGATGTTCCGAATGCATGTTGTGAAGCAGTTACTGCTCCTGTAAACTTCAAAACAATGTCTTATCACCAACAACAAACCCACATGCAAAGCGAACGTCGAAAATAGCTTCGTACTGGATGCACTGATCATCGCAAAAGAATAGCTCATCCTATGTCATCTAGACATAATAATTTTAATACTGATCATATGTCATCCGGACATAATAATTCCAAACTTGTGCAAATGCAATATCCTACAACGAACCATGATTTCCAACATTTTGAGTCTTCTACTTCAAACCAAGATTCTCCTAATATTTGTAGCTTTGCATTCCAAAGTGGTTTTAATATATTAAACATACCGACCACTTCATATGTATTACCTACATGTGATACTTGTAAACATTGTGGTGCAAGAAAATTCTACATGGAAAGTAAAGGCTTATGTTGCTCTGGTGGAAAAGTTTATCTTTCTATGCATGATTCACCCACTGAATTGTACAACTTATTTACGTCCAAAAAATCCAAAAATATAGAATTTAAGAAGCTTGTTAGAGGATATAATAACCGTTTTGCTTTCACTTCATTTGGTGTTAAATACGATAAACATCTCTTCAAATCATACATAGGTATTTACACATTTAGAGTTCAAGGGCAAATATATCATTATGTAAGTAAACTTATCCCACAAGACAATAAGCCTTCTTATATGCAGTTATATTTTTATGACACAGACAATGAACTTAAAAACCGTATCGAAATTTCAGAAAACTTTGTTGAACATACCTTGATTGTTTTAATTGAAATTTGAAGGTAAATCCATATAGTAAAGTTTTTAGGTCTTTAACTAATATGTCTAACTTGCAAGACCATAACATACACATGAGGTGAGATCCAAGACTTGATCAACGCGTCTTTAACACTCCTATAGTATCTCAAGTAGCCGCTATATGGGTCGAAGACGATGAGAATGCTAATGTTCGCGTCCATGATATTATTATATATGGTCATTTTGATGATACATATAGAGTTCATTATTATTATGGTTGTTATGATCCTTTGCAGTATCCATTACTTTTCCCATACGGGTAATCTGGTTGGCATGAAGACATTAAGAGATCAATGACGACCCATGGTCAACCTACTTCTCATTTCAATAGTTACTTCTGCAGCTGAATTTATTGAACACGGGAATGAAGATTTATAAATAAATTTTGTTCTACATTTTGCTTATTTGTACCCTGCACATGTTATAAATGGATGATCACTTTTTTTGTATTGCTCCTTGGAATGAAGCACCGATCTCAGGTTTCTTGCCGAGAATATTATTCATACAAATTGCAAATTCGACCTTCCAGTAAGTCTGTTTTGCATCATAGTGGTAGATTACTTCAGCACTATGTTGTAGACATGTATGTCAAGATTGAAACTAGAAGATTAGACTGTTTTCATAATAAACAGAAACAAATTCGACTGGAACTTTTTCAAGGTATTGTAGATAGCGTTCAAAATGGAGAGACGAGAGGTTGCAACATTGGAAGAAAATTTATTTTGCAATAATCTTTTACATGTGGTCCTAGATATATGCTAAATAAATATATGGATGCAATGGCTATTGTGTAACGTTATGGAAAATCAGATATATATTTTTGACTATTACATGTAATCCAAATTGGTTAGAGATCAGAAAAGAACTAAAACATAATGATGAGATTCAAAATTGCCCAGATTTAATTGCACGTATATTTCGAGCAAAATTAGAAGAATTGATAAATGATTTATACAAAAAAAAACAAAAAAATCTTAGGGCCTGTTATTGCACATATATATGTTATCGAATTTCAAAAAAGATGTCTTCCTCATGCACATCTCCTATTGAATTCAAATGTGGCTACAAAATTTCTTCTGCTGTAGATGTTGATAAAATAGTTTGTTGTGAGATTCCTGACCAAAACAAATATCATTTTCTTCATTCTGTTATTGGTAAACATAATATGCATGGTCCTTATGGGGATTTAAATCCCAAAAATATATGCATGGACTCTAATAAAAAAATGCAAAAATAAATTCCCTAGGGATTATTGTACTACTACTACTACTACATTTGGTGACAACTTATATCATTTCTATAAACGTCGCAATGATGGTATTAGTATTAAAGTTAGAGGTCATATGTTGGACAACCAATGGGTCGTACCATATAATTGTTATTTGAGTGCAAAATTTGATCGCCACTTAAATGTTGAAGTAAGTTCTTTTATTAAAGCTGTAAAATATTTGTACAAATATGTGTACAAAGGCCATGATCGTATTAATTTCTCAATTGCACCATCTGAAATAGTTAAAGAAATTGATGAAATTTCTGTTTATCAATCTGCTAGATGGATATCTCCACCTGAAGTAATGTGGAGGATTTTATCATTCAATTTAACAGAAATTTATCCAACTGTTTACTCATCACAACTTCATCTTATAAAGCATCAACAAGTTCGCTATGATGACGTAGATGATTTAACTACTATTATTGAGAATGAAAATATAAGACGAACAGTGTTAATAGAATTTTTCAAAGTAAATGAAGCAAATGAATTTGCTCGCACATTATTATACCGAGATTTCACAACACATTTCATTTGGAATTCATCTAAAAAGATTTGGACTACCAGGAAGAAACAGATTGTCATAGGCCGAATTGTTTCAGCAAGTCCATCTGAAGGAAAATGATATTTCTTACGTGTACTTCTCAATCATATTCGAGGTCCAACATCATTTGATCATTTACTAACTTCAATGGAAAAATAGCAAGTACATATCGAGAAACGACACTTTTACATGGTTTATTAAGCAGAGACAATCATTCTGAATAATGTCTATCTGAAGATATTATTTATGAAATGCTTACTTCCTTAAGACGTCTATTCGCTACGCTTCTTATACTTTGTAACCCTGATAATCCAAAGCTACTATGGAATAAATTTAAGAATTATATGACTGACGATTACATACATGAAAATAAACCTCCAGCTATTGTTGAATTACAGGTTTTGGAAGACATAAATTTTATTCTAGAATCATTGGGTAAAACATAAATGATTATGAAATAGTGTCATTTAATGTTAATGTAGATGAAAATGAGAGATTGATGAGAATGATTGTAGAGGAGACAAAATTTTGGATATTCAATGGGGTTACACTTGTGCAGTAAGCTTAAATAATCAGCATCAAATTGCGTATGATACTATCATGGAAAAAGTAAATTTCAATTCAAGTGCAGTCTATTTTATCGATGGTCCAGGAGGAACAAGTAAAACTTTTCTATATACAGCACTCTTAACTTGTGTAAGGTCACAAAATTTAATTGCTTTGGCTACTGCATCGTCTAGAGTATCTGCATCTCTTTTACTTGGAGGACGAACAACTCATTCAAGATTTAAAATTATTTTGGAAACAGATGGCCAAGTAAGCTATTTCGTTAGTAAACAATCAGCTTTAGGAACTTTGTTGAAAATGTCAAAATTAATACCTTGGGATGAAGCACCAATGGTAAATCGTTATGCTATTGAAGCTGTTGATAAAATGCTTAAAGATATTATTGATTGTAATTTACCGTTCCGTGGGAAAGTAGTAGTTTTTGGAGGAGATTTTCGACAAGTTTTACCAGTAGTACCAAGGGGGAAAAAAAAGATGACATTATGAAAGCTAGCTTAATTTTCTTTGACATATGGCCTTTATATTCACACCTACCCTTGGTTGAGAACACGAGAGAAAAATTCGATCTAGCATTTTGTGATTATTTACTTAGAATTGGAAATGAAACAGAGCAAGAACATAATTGTAATTGAATTAAACTTCCTAAGGATATAATTCTACCATTTGAAGATGAAATTACATCTCTAAAAAAATTAATAAATCATGTTTTCCCGAACATAGAAACATATTCGATCTAGCATTTTGTGATTATTTACTTAGAATTGGAAATGAAACAGTGCAAGAACATAATTGTAATTGCATTAAACTTTCTAGGGATATAATTGTACCATTTGAAGATGAGATTACATCTCTAAAAAAATTAATATATCACGTTTTTCCGAACATAGAAACGTATGTTGATAATTTACAGACAATGGCAAACCGAGTCATTCTCACGCCTCGAAATGAATGTGTTGATCATATTAACAGAATTTTACTTGATCAAATTCCTAGTCAAATGTACACATATTATAGATGATCAACAGAATTTTACTTGATCAAATTCCTGGTCAAATGTACACATATTATAGCTTTGATGAGGCAATTGATAAAACAGAACAGAGTTTACAGGAAGATTTCTTGAATACTTTGACCCAAAACGGAATACCACCACATGAATTGAAGCTTAAGATCAACTGTCACGTAATGTTATTACGAAATATCAATCCAGCTAAAGGCTTATGCAATGGGACACGTCTTACTTGTAGGAAATTTGATAAAAATGTAATTCTTGCTGAAATTGAAGCTTAAGATCAACTGTCATGTAATGTTATTACGAAATATCAATCCAGCTGAGGGCTTATGCAATGGAACACGTCTTACTTGTAGGAAATTTGATAAAAATGTAATTCTTGCTGAAATTACAGCTGGTGAATATTGTGGAAAACATGTATTTTTTTTTTACCAAGAATCCCTTTCGTACCTCTGAAAAGTGATCAATCTTCAATTTCATTTAAAAGAACTCAATTCCCAATTAGGCCATATTTTGCAATGACAATAAATAAAGCACAAGGTCAAACACTTGAATTTGTTGGATTGTATCTACCTGAACCAGTTTTCTGTCATGGTCAACTTTATGTAGCATTGTCAAGAGCTAAAACAAGCAAATGTTTAAAAGTGCTACTCAAACCATCAAACATATAAACTATGCACATTAGATGTACTAACAATGTTGTATTCAAAGAAATCCTTTCATTCATACATATTTAGAACTATAAATATTTTGTAAGTATTTCTTTCACACCTCTTATCCACTCTTTTGAAACTTAAATGTTGTACAAATTAATTTCTATGACATTTTCTAGATTATTAAACAGTTGGCATATGATTGTATAATTGTTTTGTAAATTTCCTCCAATGTTTATTTATATACGTGTGTTTTCATTCAATTTTTTTTCCAATTGTTGCTTAACGGAGTGTAAATCGAATCACATACAATGACATAAGAGAGGCAGTGGGAGTTCGGGGAAAACACCCGCGGTAGGGATCAACCTGACCGGTGAGGTCGTGGATGTCGATGGGAGTAATGCCCCTCGTGGGGGTTCGGGGGCAACGTCCCCGAAAGGAATTTCGATTTGTAAATAATTGTGAGTTGTAACTTTTATTAATGTTTTTGAATAAGTGAAATTGTATTTAGTTTGAGTAAAACGTTAGCAAATGTCACAAAACTTTAAGTAAGTAGAATAATGAAATGTTCATTTTTTGACACAGAAAAAAAATGGTGTTTGCAATGCAGAGCAATGCTCCGTAAAGTGCGTAACAATTGCTCTACACTCTACGGAACGAACGGAGCAATTGCTCCGAATTGCACGGAGCAATTGCTCCGCACTGACTCCGCTTGCTCCGCACAGTTCGGAGCAATTGCTCCAAAATGCACGGAGTATTTGCTCCGAATGCTCCGTGCAGTGCTCTGAGCTGCACAGAGCATTGCTCTGCACTATTTAGAGAAACAATTGCTCCGAATAGTTTAGAGCAATGCTCCGCACTGTGGGGAGCATGTGAGGAGCAATTGCTCCGTGCAGTGCTCCGAATTGCATGGAGCATTACTCCGCACTGTGCGAAGCAATTGCTCAGAACAGTTTGGAGCAATGCTCCGCACAGTTCGGAGCATGTGCGGAGCAATTGCTCCACGTAGTTCGGAACGTTGCTCCGCACTACGTGGAGCATTTACTCTGTGCACTCCATAGAGTGCGGAGCAATTGTTCCGCACTCTACGGAGCATTGCTCTGCATTGCACACACCAATTTTTTTTCCTTTGTGGCAAATAATAAACATTTCATTATTCAACTTAATTAAATTTTATTTATGACATTTGCTTACGTTTTACTCAAACTAAATACAATTTTACTTATTAATAATTTAATTCAAAAACATTAATAAAAATTATAAAACGTTGTATTTAATTACAAATTAACTTAATTCTAGAAAACATTCAATTTCTATTATAAAAAACACAACTTCATGCCATACATTAAAAAAAAAAGACCATCATCATTGAAAACACAACTTTATTCCATATATATACTTCTCACTTTATAAATTTACATACACATATTTAATATTTCATAATAGATATTTCTAAATATTTCTTCCACTGCTCAGTGCTAAATATTTAACTTTTAATATATATAATACTAGATATTTTCGAGAACATGCTAACTTCTTATCGCATAATAGATATTTTTAAACTGTCACGTGGCCATTAACAATTTTTATTCATTATACTAGATTTCAGAACTTTACTTATTATAATACTTTAATATACAACAGTCATTAATTTGTTCATTAAACTTATTATTAATTTCAATAGTATTTTGTAGTTCAATTACCTTGATCTCCTTCTCATTTTAGTTCACATAATTTCAATACATACATCCATATATAAGTTCAAATATTATTTCACTAACTTATAAAATCTTCTTCATAACATTTCCATTTCAATTAAATATATTATAAATTCTCATTCCATTTATTATTTATTCTAGTGAATATGTTTTCAATTGCTTCATCACCTATTAATACTACTTATCTAAATTTATATATTTAACATATATAATACTAGATATTTTCTACGGCATGATAGATTTCCTTCGTACAATAGATATTTTTATGCTTGCTCACAATAGATAGTTTTAACCTAATTTCATTTACCAAATTAAACTTCGTAATTTATTTTAAACACTCTATAAGGATTCAAGAAAAATTCTAATTGCTCTTCTATTTTTTAAATTATCAGTTATTTTTATTTATGTTTTTCTTAACTTAAAAAATTAAACATTTTCACTGCGTTTAAACTTGCCTTCGCCTATTTTAAACATATAAAAACAAATAAATAATTATAACTTCTATTGTTTTATAATTTATTTTCTACTTGTAACTTCTAAATATTTAAACAACTAAATAACATTTAAAACAGAATAAATACAATATCAATTTTCACTGATTTACTATTTTTGTTTTATTCAATGCAGACAGTAACAAAACAAGTAACTATTATGTCACATTAGCACTTCTAACTTTACCCCCATCCACACTCAAATAGCTTATCTAAATATTCTAAATACTCTAAATATATACTTCAAATCGAATTGAACAATCAAAGAACTTACTTTTAAAATCTTCTATAAATAGCTGATCTCAATACTTCATTTTTCACATCTGCTACCACAGAAATGTATTATAATTACCCTTACACTGCCAAAATTTCTTCAAGTCTAACTTCAATTTTCTATTGGTAATTTTTTATATCTCAATTATTTTGCTTTTTTCTTCATTTCTTATTTTAACAAGAAGTTATAATTTCATATATTCATATATAACCACGATATTTTGTACTTTAACTTCATTTGTTGCAACTTATAGATTTCAAACAATGGCTGCAACTTACAAATTTATTCTACAAATTACCACATCAGAGACAAACTGGTCTGTAAAGCTTATTGTTGCAAGAAAACAAGCACCAAAAACTGCACGTAACTCTATCACTCGATATCAAAATCTTACCTTCATGGATTTACAGGTAACCACATTTGAAGATTCCCCAACTTTTAATCAATTATGTAGATTTTTGTTTACCTGTTCATCTTATTGTAACGTTCAACAGGGTAAGATGCTAATATTACAACCCTTGCTGACCAATTAACACTCGAAAAGACGTACATAATCTCAAATGCAACTGTCAATCATAACAAAAGTCAATTTAAAACTTCAGCTGAAGAAAAGATTTAGAGTATAAACAAAAGTTGAAGAGCTCACATAAAATAACTTGGACTTCTTGTTTTCTAAATATGAGGTCACTCCATTTCATGCACTAGAACATCATATGGACACCAACACAAACATACGTAAGAATTCTACCATGTAACACGTAACTTTATCGCTCGATATCGAAATCTTACCTTCATGGATTTGCAGGTAACTGCATTTGAAGATTTCCCAACTTTTAATGTATTATATAGATTTTTTGTTCACCTGTTCATCTTATTGTAACGTTCAACGGGGTAACACGATCATGACTACAATGTATGATGCTAATATTAGAGCCCTTGGTAACCAATTAACACTCGGAAAGATGTACATAATTCTCAAATGCAACTGTTAAACATAACAAAAGTCAATTTAAAATTGCACCTGAAGAAAAGATTTGGAGTATAACATGAATGACAAAAGTTGAAGAGCTCACAGAAAATAACTTGGACTTCTTGTTTT
>CAIGRP010027888.1:0-21115 GCA_903798385.1 Fraxinus cuspidata | reverse complement strand
ATGACGAACTCCTCAAGTGCAAACTCGATTTTCTAGAAGAAAAAAGGGATGACTCCCAGTTGAGATTAGCAACATATCAAAGGAAGATGACCCGGTATTATAACTCGAAAGTCAAGAAAAGGTCCTTCCGAGTCAATGACTTGGTGCTTCGTAATGTGCTCTTGTCTTCAAAAGAGCCGAGGGTAGGCACATTGGGACCAAACTGGGAAGGACCCTACCGTATTAAAAGAGAGATCCGACCTGGAACCTACTGAATCAAAGACATGGACGAAAAGGTTCAACCCCACCCATGGAATATCGAACATTTACGAATATATTATCAATGTATGTAACCCACTACTGGAAGTTCTTCCCAGTCTTTGTGAATGAATAAAGTCTTTATTTCAAGAAAAGCTGTTTCACGCGTGGGTGCCTTGAAAAAGAGGATCCAGTCCCAAAAGGAATCACCTCGTTCGAACTTTGAGGCACATATTTCATTCCTCCCTAACGAGGCTGAATGCCAAGGGTTAAGCCTTTGCATGGATTAACCATTCTCCATGTACGGAAGCGTGGGAGCCTCGGAGGAGAGAATTCAGTCCCAAAAGGGACCATCTCGTTCGAACTCCGAGGCATACATCACATGCCTCCCTTGACGAGGCTGAACACCAAGGGAGAAGCCTTTGCATGGATGAACCATTCTCCATGTAAAGGGACACAAAAGTCACTTCTTGATGACGCCAAAGTTCATTCGAGAATCCGTTTAACGTATTCAAATCTCTTTGAAGTCCAAGATTCAGTTTAAATCCAGTCGAGTTTAAATAATGTGTAGAAACTTTCATTAAGATATAAAAAGTACATCAAAATGCTAGTAAGGTTACAAAATTCAGATAAACCTAAAACTACTGCTGAGGAGGTGGACGAGCCTGTGCATCGGTAGCCGGTGCTTCGGTCGCCATCGGTTCAGAAGTCTCTTTAGGAGGAACCTCATCTTCAACGGCTTCCTCGACAGGGGTTTGAGGTACCTCTTCAATGAATTCAGCCTTAAGCTCAGAGGCATCGAGACTTGGATAGAGCTCCTCAACCCTTCCTACCACCTCGGCATAGGTGAATTTTCTCCAATACACTACGAAGCGTTGGTACTCCTCAGTCAAGTGAAAATTGGCAATGTAGTTTTGTACTGCCGCCTTGCCAGCCTGCTGAGCCTCAGTTTTTGCCCTCTTAGCCTCGTCAAAATTATATTTGATCTGGCTCTCGATGAATTGGTTTGCATCTCGGCATCCAGCCAGATCAAGGTTGGCCTTCTCTAGAGGCATGTGCTCGTCCAATGACACCTCATTCATAGGAAGTAGGCTCCCACCAACTGACTCTTCCATTTGGTAAGAATTCACTAAAGGCTACGCACCCAGGCTTCGGAAAGCATGCACGCTAATGGACCTCGGGTACTAGCAGCTCTACATAATGGGGCATGCAATATTTTTGCCTAAGTTCAGCTAATTTTGAAGGGGTCACATTGGAAGGAACATTGGCAGCCCCCCAACCCGCCTCATAGTCTATTGGCTTCTCACTCATACTGTACCACTTCACCGACCTACCCGATGCAGACTCCTCTCCAAACGCAACAGTAACGGCCCTAGACGCCTCAGAAGCCATAAAAAAGGAAGAAATTATAGAAACTTAAACAAAAGTGAAGAAACCTTCTTCACAAAGGAATACCTAAGCAAGAAATGAAGATTTAGGAGACTCGCCGATGCACAACTGCCGAAAAATTGAGAGAGTGCGTTAAGAGAATTCGAAGGATGACATGCAAAGATAAAGTCTCAAAATGACAAAGATTTCGGTTTTTATATAAAATGGGAATTAAATCCTAGCCATTGGATCGAAGCTCATTCAGTCGAAGCCATCCAAATTTGAATTCAATCTGGACCGCAGAATTTAAACGGTTTATGATATCAATGCCTCATATCGACTCGTGGATTGCACGCGTTGGCTTCAGCGTGTAAATATCCCTAGCAAGTTACACAAGCTAAAAATTGGTTATCATTAATGTAGCAGCCGTACGTCCATTGGAAGTTGTATTGTTACAGCTATCCCACCTCGAGAAGGTACGACAACCATCAAATCATGCGCACCAATATGAAAACTAATTAATAAGATATTGAGCCTCGATAGTTCAACAAAGTAACTGCCTCAGCTCCCAAACAAATTCAGCCACCTTCAAAGTATTGAGCCTCGGCAGTTCAGCAAAGTAACTGCCTCAGCTTCAAAACGAATCCAGCAACCTTCGAAGGTATCAGAACTCCAGATCAACTATTAACTCCACACACTATATAAATATTCATGCCTGGATTTGGGGGACTAGTGATAGACCACAAATTCAAAAAACCTTTTTAAGCATCATTGCTAAAGTCCACGCATGACATAAATAATCACACATGGACTTGGGGGACTATTGTTATAACTTATAACTAGGGACTGCCACGTGGCAGTTAAAACTAAAAAACTAAGCCGTGGGGCCATATGCAACTGAACCGCCTTGACTCATTCTATATACTTATCCGAGGCCCATTTCATTCTGAAGCGCCTCGTGGATTCGAGGCTCTCCGACTCCTGACGGCCCACGTGCAAAGATTGAACTCATGATGAAGATATTTTTCGAATGATTGATGTGATATTTGTAAAAATTGTATTTATGCCCCGTCTTGTCAATGTAAGAACATTAAATGCTTTGAAGAGTTAAGAAGGTCAACTAGATAGCTAGGACTTGATGTTTTGACCGATAAGATAAGGTCATGTGTAATTTGATCCAATGGTCACCATTCTATTTGTAACACTACAAAATCCCCCACCATGTAACAATTAGAAACTAATGCAATTTCATATACTTGAAGCAATATATTTTACTCTCATTGACTCATAACAAATCCAAATTTAGTTTTTAATGATTAATTCTTATTATACAAAAATGTCACGGATATCTCACCGGAACCTGAACGGAAACGTCTCGTGTCGTTAAACTATTCCCACGTCCAATTTCGGAGCGATCTCTACCGTTGATCTATCTTTACGTGTTGAAATTTGGCTTACGTATGCACGAGTGGGCCTGGCATTTGTTGGCAACAGTTTTTGAGGTCAACAGATTAGCGCCGTCTATGGGAAGCCACACTATAACCATGAGCAACACTGTGAAAAAAAGCTTACTAATGAGATAGTTTGGGGCATCTCCCTTGAAAAAATATTTGTTCTTAAAATAGAACAAGAGGAAGCCCCAAAATTGGAAAATATTTGAAGTCTTAGGCTTGAGAAGAGATGAGCTCAGAAGGCGATGATGTCCCTCCTAGGCGTGTGAGGGAAATTGAAGACGAAGCCCCATCCATGGCTGCCCTTGCGGGCCAACGAAGGCCTCACCATCGCCATTGACAAGGCGGGAGAAGACTGGCGGCTCAGTTCATAAGAGAAATGGCAGGAATGGCAGCCAACGTGAGGAGCATCACTAATCAAAATTTAACCATGTAAAAATTGCTGATGTAGGCGTAAGGCCATGGAGGACTCCTTATCCCTCCATTTGCCCATCAGGAGCAATATCAGCAAGAAGTGCAGAGCCAGAGAGCTCGTCTCCCCAGGTACGCCGGGGAATCAACCCCGTTGAGAGGGAAGTAGGGGTCGATGTCTCCTCAAACTATGCTTTCGGCCGACCCACTAAGGCCCCAGTTAATATGGAGGATAACTTGAGATCTTTCAATGTGTTTGATCGACTAAGCCCAGCAGAATTGAGGCACAGGCAACGACATGAAATGCTAGCGCTACGAAGCAGGCCCCAGCCCCCACCTATTGAGCCTTGGCAACCGGAAGAAAGGCATAGATATGCCCCCGGGTAATGCCGCCTTGGCATGAACGACGGAGGAGGGATGAGGAGGCGGGACCTTCTGCACCACCGTCGAGGTATGAGGCCGATGTGAATTATGATTCAGATGGCCTCCATAGATCTTGCGACTTGGATGATGATGATGACAACCTTCCATTTTCGCAAGAGTTGAGAAACGCTCAGGTTCCNAGGTATGAGGCTAATGAGAATTATGACTTAGATGGCCCACAAAGATCTTGCGACTTGGATGATGATGACGACAATCTCCCATTTTCGCAAGAGCTGAGGAACGCCCGGGTTCCGAACCACTATGTGATGCCCAAGATACTGAAGTATGATGGGAGAGGCTACCCAGCTAAGCATTTAAATAGTTATAAGACCCACATGAGCTTGAGAGGTGCCATCTCAGCTGTAAAATACATGGCTTTCCACCTAACTCTTAGTGGAGCAATTGAAATTTGGTATAGCAGGCTACCGCCTAGGAGCATTAGAAGCTACCAGAGTTTAAAACAACATTTTAAAAGAGATTTGCCGTAGGTAAAGAAGGGGAAGCCCCTATCAAACGCCTTCAGGACATGCAGCAACAGCCCGGTGAAACACTGAAAAGTTTCTTATCCTGCTTCACTAACTAAATGACATATTGTGTTCAAGTCACTAATCGTGAAGCTTTATCGGCTCTAAAAGGAGGCTTAAACATGAATACTTTATTTTGGAGGGATGTCCAAAACTGAGATCCCACGACCTATGACGCGTTATTGGAAATGATGAGGTGAGAAATTATCAACGAAGAGTTAATTGACCACAAAAAAGGGCCGGCCAAGGCCTAAAGCCTCAGCAGAGGCAGCGTGGAAGAGGATCAACGTCCCACTTGATGGATCATCAATGGAACCAGGTGGGCAGTAAAATAGCCGCCAGCTCGAGACAGGCACTGGCCATAGCCACCTTAAACACGGTTCCCACGCTAGCCTATGAAAATATTGCACCCGAAACTGATGTTCGACGAGTCGAACCAGCGCAACAGGCCCCTCGAAGGGGACGAGGCCGGGGAAGAGGTTTGGGACCTAGAGGTAGGCCAAACCTCCCCGAATATTGCACATATCACCATTCTTACGGTCATGATATCATGAATTGCAGAGACATTGCCCACCACCCCAAGCGGGTAAGCCCTCAGATTAACCAGCGGAGTGATTCACGGCAAAGAAATAGGCCCCCTCCTAGGCCTGACTTTGAGCCTAGGCATGATGAGGCCATTCCCCGCCAAAAAGAAATCTCTTCTCGATGGTGGAGAGAACACGAGGAGGAAAGATCAAGGGGTGGGCAAAGAGAACGACAAAACCGAATAGACAACGCTCCAATACATGAGATTTACACTATTTTTGGAGGAGAAACGAGAAATTCCTAGAGGAACTACGCCCGAGAGGTTAAAGGTCCCCCTCTGACTAGCTATATAGTGAATAGCAGTTCTCAAAGCAACATAACTCTCCCCATCGTATACACACATAGAGATTCGAAGGGTGTCCACTACCCCCATTACGATGCACTTGTCATAACGGGAGCTCCGTCAATATTCTATTCGGGACTGCATTTGATAAGATGATTTTGGATCATGAGCTGACCCCTGAACACGCTTCCCTGTATAGTTTCACCGGTGAAAGCATAATCCTGATGGGTAAAATCACACTTGCTATAGAGATTTTTATGGAATTCTTAATAGTTAATAGTAGGTCCGCTTATCACAGATATTGGGAAGGCCCGTATTGAAAGAGCTTGAGGCTGTCACCTCCATCCACCACATGTGCATAAAATTCCCAATCGAGCGGGGCATGGTAACGGTGAAAGGTGACCAAAGAGGAGCCCAGAATGCTACTTGAACTCCATCAGGAAAGCCGAACCTAGGGACATCAACATGATAGCTGGAGGAGTCATCACGGGAACTCCCAATGAGACCTCCGCGTTTGATGAAATTGATCCACGTGTAATCGAAACAGAGTCCCAGGAGACCCCGATGGAGGAGTTAGAAAGTTTCCCTGTAGACCCGTTGGAACCCGCCAAGCTGCTACAGGTGGGCAAAGGCTTGGCCCCGGAGTTTAAAGAAAGATTGAAGAAATTTCTGTGCGAGAATCGGGATGTCTTTGCTTGGAGGCACGATGATATGGTAGGCAATGACCCCAGAGTCAGCTGCCACCATTTGGGAATCAGTCCTAACGTTGCCCCGCACAAACAAAAAATAAGGGCTTTGAACCCAAAACGATATGAGGCCTAGAGAAAAAAAGTACAGAAGCTAATTAAGAATGACTTCATAAGAGAGACCCTCTATCCGAGGTGGGTCTCCAACCCAATCGTAGTAAAAAAGCATAACGAGAAATGGAGAGTATGTATCAACTTCTCTAACCTTAACAAAGCTTGTCCTAAAGATAGCTTCCCACTCCCAAGAATAGATCAACTAGTAGGTTATACCGTAGGACATGAATCCCTGAGCTTCATGGATGCATGCTCCGGCTACAACCAAATCCCCATGTACACGGGTGACGAAGAGCACACCTCCTTCATCACTGACAGGGGACTCTACTGCTACCGAATGATGCCTTTTTGGTTAAAAGATTGTCGGTGCTACCTATCAAAGACTTGTAAGCAAAATGTTTACCAATCTACTCGGCTACACAATGGAAGTCTACGTACATGACATGCTTGTTAAAAGTCTGAAGGCAGGCGACCACATAACCCATCTCAGCGGAGCTTTCGAAGTCCTAAGAAAGTACCGCATGAGGCTGAACCCCCTTAAATGTGCTTTTCATCACTGACAGGGGACTCTACTGCTACCGAATGATGCCTTTTTGGTTAAAAGATTGTCGGTGCTACCTATCAAAGACTTGTAAGCAAAATGTTTACCAATCTACTTGGCTACACAATGGAAGTCTACGTACATGACATGCTTGTTAAAAGTCTGAAGGCAGGCGACCACATAACCCATCTCAGCGGAGCTTTCGAAGTCCTAAGAAAGTACCGCATGAGGTTGAACCCCCTTAAATGTGCTTTTGGGGTCGCATCGCGTAAATTCCTGGGGTGCATGGTTAACCAAAGGGGCACAGAGGCAAACCCTAAGAAAATACAAGCATTGATAGAAATAAAATCCCCTCAGAAATCGAGGGAAGTGCAAAGCTTAATCGGTTGGATAGTCGCCTTGAGCAGTTTCGTCTCGAAGGCAATCGACAAATGTCTCCCTTTTTTTAAAGTTCTGAAAGTAGGAAAGAAGTTACAATGGACCGAGGAGTATGAAGAGGCTTTCCAGGAGCTGAAAAAACACCTAGGACAGGCCCCCCTCCTTTCAAAGCCCAGGCTGGGAGAGGCATTACAACTCTACCTGGCTATCTCCAATGAGGCCATAAATGCAGTACTTGTCAGGGAATAGGGCTCAACTCAGCTATCGATGTACTATATTAGCAAGGTGCTGTTGGCACTTGAAACTCGATACTTGAATATGGAAAAGTTAACCCTGGCGCTGATCACCGCGTCCAGAAAATTGAGACCCTATTTCCAGGCTTATGCCATACATGTGGTAACCAACTTCCCACTCAGGCAAGTATTGTAAAAGCCCGATGCCTCAGGGAGATTGTTGAAGTGGGCCATAGAATTTAGTGAGTTTGAGATCCTCTTCAAAGTAAATGATAACACCTAAGCCTTATGTGTCCTAATTCATCACAACGAAAACTTGTAGGGATAAACTTAGGATCAAACGTATGTGATCCCCAACGTCTATTCCTAGGCTTGCAGGTCCTACGACGTCTAGTAGGTCTCTGTCTTACATATATCTTATTCTTAGGTTCACAGTTAGACACAAGTTTAAGCTGGTCAGTACCAGGGACATATGTGATCTTGGACGTACTAGCAACATATGATCATTTTTATTATATCCTAGACCTCCCTTATTATCAGAAGGCTTACTCATTCCTAAAATATTATCTAGCTTTATAGAACCACTAGAAAAGGAAAGAAATTAAGACTTGGAATGCTCTAGGTCGCTCAGAAGATTTTTAACCTGGATTTCTAAGGTTTCATTTTCAACTGTCAGCTCATTAGCTCTTCTACAGGTCTTCTCAAGGTCACTAGTGAGATTCCCAAACTGAGTATTTAAAGATTCATTTAAGGATTTCAACTCACTCAGGGCTGAGGTAGATTCCTGAATGTACGCTGCAAAATTTTCTTTCTTCGACTCTAGTTCCATGACTCTCGTACTTATAACTTTATTTTTATTTAGAATCTTAACGCTCTCCTCATAGATTCTATCATAAGCCTCATGAATATCTCCCTCACTATAAGAATCTTCCTCACTATCAGAATCCTCTTCTGAATTCTCACTACTACTTATGCTATCAGCTTTCTCACTCTCCTTATCAAATTCATTTCTAATTCTAGAAGTAAAGGCAATATATTTTCCACTTTCCTCACAAGTGGATTTCTCACTCTGATTGTTCGAGCTAGACTAGTCATTAGTGAGAGTAGAATTCATAGCCTTATCTAGATTTCTCCTACTGCTAGGGCACTCACTTCAACGTGACCAAAACCTCTATAGTTAAGACGTCTCACAGATTGAGATTGCCTTCTAGACGCACTCGAATCAGCTCGCTGTCTCTCTTTAGGTTTTTTTTATTCATAAGCATTTTTCAGATTTTTTTAGCGAAATATGTAACTCCTCTTCGTTAGGAGAATCTAAATGGGTAGATTCAGAATCTTCATCTCTAATGGTGTTCAAGGCAATTGACTTCTCAAACCTCTTTGATTACCTTACACATAAACACTCGCTTTAACTCTTCTGGGGATACTGCCATAAATAGGGCATGTAAAGCTTTACTGTTCTAGTTACATTTATCTAAGTTCGCTCTAGTCTAATTAACAACAATGGTGGAGATTACTTCATTATTAACCGTAGAACTAGGTGCAGCCTAACCATTCACAACACTAAGCCAGATACGCTTATCCATGGATTTTAAAAAGGCTTTCATCCTAACCTTCCATCAGGCATAATTAATACAATCAAAATATGGCTGGATGAATAATAAATTACTCATCTAGATCTATAGGTTAAGGAATGAATTTGGGCTCTGATACCAATTGAAAAAAATGGGTTTTGCACTGGATACTACTTAACAGCTCACGGATTACCAATTTAACGGTTTTTAAGTTACCAAATAATTGTTCCTTAACCGTTTTTAGTTTTGACCCTATGTGCGAAATTAATCAATCAAAATCAACAAATCACTTTTAATTATTTCTAGATAATTAAGCATGCAAGTCCAATTATCCTATGTTGAATTGCCGCAGTAATAAGGAAAGCAATAATAACACAACATTGATGATGGAGAAACCAACTGGGTAAAAACTCTTAGACCAAGCCATTCACATCTACTGTAGACAATATGGAGTGAGTGACTTTCCTAACTATTTCCAGTTTACTCCAAGGTCTGCTCCAAGATCTTCTGCAATTATCTCTTCCAAGTGGAATTCCAAGAACCTCCTCCAAGGTTTTGTGCTCTTTCTGTGCTTGTAGTCCATTATCTCTTAACCTTCACCAGCATCCAAAGTTCAACTGAGAAAGTGCCTTCCCAAAAGTGTTTAGAAAGTAGGTGTTATGGATTCAATGGATTTGATGTTTTCCCCAATTCTGTGGTTGTATAAAATTAAGAGAAAATAGATTATAGCAAAGAGGCACAATGAACAACTACGTCAATTTTCGTGCATAGGCTTGGGTATTTATAGAAGAGAGAAATTAGATTAAATGGGCTAAAAAAATACTCAAAACAGCAAAATAGAGTTTTTCGTATCGACCTGTCACTCGAGCAAGAAGCTGGCGACAGGCGAGCGACACGCTGTTGCTCGAGCGAGAGCTCTACGACATGCGAGGGAAAGGTAATCTGCTTTTGCCGCTTGAGCGCCAACTGGGTGAAAATCTAGCGAAAATACGGCGTCGTGTTTCTCCTCTTTTCATGCTCGAATCGTAGATCTCATAATCCAATTTGTTCAAATTGCTCCATGAATCCTTGACTTTTACAATAGTTACAAATTAGTCATTTGGTCCACAAAATCTCTAACTAGTTAGATAGTAATCGTCGTGTGAACAATATCCGGACTCTTAGGTCCACTCTATTACTTGTTACAATTTGTGCACTTGCGAGATCTAAAAGCAACAACAACAAATAAAAGCAAAACATTTTCACAACTTGGACGATAATCCAATTAGCTAAGGTTTCAAAAACTAACTTCAATTCCCAAAATTAACATTAGAAATAAGTGGAAAGAAATTGCTAGTTCATCAACTCATCATTTAAACATTAATTACAATCTATTAAATTCCATCATACTGAGAACAAGTATTCTCAAAATCCATATGAAATTACTTAAACACGTCTAGCTCATTATTTATTGCAAAAAATCACTAGATTCTCCCTTGACAAGCCTAATCCAACGTCCAATAGTCACACATCCCCACGGTTCAGAGTAACCTCAAAGTTTATAAATGAAGGAGCGAGCATTTAAAATACTAAGTAGAATACTTACGGTCCAAATAATTGTCTTAGAATTAAATGTACTACAACAATCCATACCACTGTTTCGTTTAGAGCAATCGGTGATCAATCGAGTACTCTATATATTTCTATATAGTTATTTTAGACCTCTAAAGAAATCTTGTATTCCATTTCAATATAGGACTCATAGGTCAATTAGCATTTCATATTAAACATTATCTAAAATCCATTACCATATTTTAAAGGACGAGTCACTTGCACATGAAGTATCCTATCTTAGCTTGAGAGAAATGGATGAAAATTTACTTCTTCCCTCAATTTTGAGAGCCGAAAACATCAATTTCAAAACGTTACTTGCTTACATAAATATATACTCCTTCTATCCCAAAAAGATAGGCTTGTTTCCCTTTACACTCATATTAAGAAAATGTACTTAACACTTTACGATATTTTAAAGGACAAGTCACTTGCACAGGAAAATTTACTTCTTCCCTCGATTTTGACAGCCCAAACCATAAATTTCAAAACGTTACTTGCTTACATAAATATATACTCTTCCCGTCCCAAAAAAATAGGCTCGTTTCCCTTTACACTCATATTAAGAAAATGTAATCAATACATTTCCATATTTTAAAGGACAAGTCACTCGCACATGAAAATTTACTTCTTTCCTCGATTTTGACAGCCCAAAACATCAATTTCAAAATGTTACTTGCTTCCATAAATATATATCAAGAGTGATTACGGTCCAGTGTTTTAACACCATTGATAGTAGATAGTATTATTCAAAAGAGAGATGTGAGAGATGGAGAGGGAGGGTTCTTAAAAATTCTTCGACGTGCTTTGGACTGACCAATATTTGAAAAAAATGACTAAACAAAACTCGCATTTTTGTTTTATTTAGGACCCCTCGTTATCCTAACCACTTAAAAATTCGAAATAAAACTCTGATTCGACTAAAAGTCCGATTGTCTGAAGACTCTGAACGCGATTTTTATAAAAAGTAACATAGATATGTTGTGAATTTTCAAGTAACAAAGATCATTTTTCGTATTGGCCTTCAAAGAAACCTTACCAAAAATTAGCATCTGATATTCATAACTACTGATGTGGATCCTAATTTGAAAAAGAAGTTACTCGTGTAAATAAGCGAAAATAATAGAGGAAATTTTATGTTATTAACAAGATCTAAGACTTATTGAAGGAAAAATCAATACTATGAGACTCTCCATTTGTTTCTGAAGTATGATGAGGTTGTCTCCACTCCTCCCGGCCACGAATGGAAGCCTCGAGTTCTGAAATCTCTGTATCAGAAATATAAGAAGTCGGAGAATTGGGAATACTTTCGCTATCTGGTGCGTTTGATCTGTACTTGTGGTTGTGGAGCAAATGAATGGGTGAAAATCCCGGGCTCGGAGTTGCTTCGCCACTCATGAATCCTGCTCCATGAGAAGAAGCATCGTCGTTTCCTTTGCCTGTTTCGCGCATCTTCTTCTTCTTTTTGGCAGCCTGATGCCATTTCTTGAGAGCTTTGGCCGTCTGCTCCTCGAAGATTGTTTTCTTCATATGTGATCCCATCTGAACACAATTAATGAACATGTTTAGTACGCAGTCGAGCAAGGATTAAAGATTATAATACATTTTTGTCACTCTATTCGACTCATTACTATTTTAGAAGAGAGAATACTGACCTGCGTTACAAGGGAATAAAGTGGGAATGTAATGTAGCTGCACAGGATTTGAAGGGCTACCCCTAAGAAAACTCTAACCAAAACTGCATAGAGTTCCTCATGGAAGCATTTTGTGATTCCAAACTCATACTGCATAAGGAAATTTTTGCTTATAAGTTATTCTTCAATCACCAAAATAGAGAAAAAAAAAAGTAAATTTATTTGAGATTTACTTACCCATTTCCACAAGAAATATGCCATTTGGAATGCGTTCTGCAGGTGAAGAGATTGATTGTGCATTAGGGAGGAAAAGGAAAAAAAAAGAAGCTCAATAAACATCATAGCATCATATATTGGATGTGTTATTACCATAAATAGGGTGAAATGTATGAGGAAGAGAATCCACTGTGGTCGGTTGAACCAAAAGAAGTTGTTAGTGGGCTCCACTAATGGAGCCCCTCTAACCACACTCGTCCGATCTTGAATTTGTTGAGCCATCTCCATTATCACAAGCTCCAGTTTTGTATCAACTAATACGATTATCTGATCACAAAATTTCATTTATGATTTATTTTGGTGCATCTCTAACCCACACGAAGAGTAAGAGCCTGTTTGGAATTACTTTTGAAAAGTCGAAAGAAGCTTGTGAGACAAAATTTACTTTTGTACTCCGTTTGACTAATTTGACTAATATATATATATAGTTAGATGAGCTATTTGAAGAAATTGGTTCAATATAACTTCCTCTAAAAACACTTTCAAAATAAACATCTCATTTAAAAATTAGTTTCTGAAAAAATTAAGATAGAAGTTATTCCATAAGAAGCAAAAATAAAAGTCCTGTCAAACGAACTTTAAGTTAATTTTCAATTTTTAAAACAAGAAAGTTTAACCATTCAAATTTTCATTGAATTGTCACGTAGTCATTTCGTAATAATGCACAACTTCAATATTTTAAGACTACCTTAGTTGGAAAGCAAAACCTTAGGGCCCCTTCTATTTACCATTTTCAAGCCGTTTTCTGTTTTTGATTTTCCAAAATAGCGAAAACGAGTTCTCTTTTCCATTTTTGAAAACGCGTTTTTGAAAACAAGTTAAAAATTTATAAAGGAAACGCAAAACGACAAATTTGTCATTTTGAGTGTTTTCAGTTATAATCAAGTCAAAATTTTCAAAACACGTTTTTGGTGTTTTCAAAACAATTTTCAAAATGTCAAAAAGAACACATTTTCAACAATCTAAAAATTGACACTCAAAACACAAAACTCAAAATGAATTCAAAACACAAAACAGAAAATTGAAATATAAAGAGAACAGCCCCTTAGCTTCCTAGAAATTGTATATTGGACGGCCACGTGACAATTCAACATAAAAATAAATAATTATATAGCTATAATGAAAGATTGAGGATCAACTTGCCCCTTTTTAAAAGTTGAGACCGTTACTACATTTTTCCCCCTTTCCTTCACTCGTACAAATATCAATTTTAAATAATGTAAATAGAGAAGGTTAGTACTTACAATTAGAGGAATCAATGAGAGCCAGGTGAGTGTATGCCATTCTGCACCATTAGTCATACAAAGTTTGAACGATGAGATTTAGAGATACAAAGATTTCGATAAAAAATACTACAAGTGCATGCTGGTATACTGTAGTGGACAGAAAAATGGATTTCATTAAATAAGGAAAAGTTAAAATTATGTTCACAATATTGAGTAGGTTTGAGCACGGTTCGGTTTGGGTAGGTTTCGACTCCAACTCGAAACAAAAACCAAGTTAGTTTCAAACAATCTCACTTTAACTCTTAAACTAAATCGACTCATACCAAATTAGTTTGGTTTGATTCGGTTCAATTAGTCGGTTTGAACTTTTAGTTCAAATTGATTTTTTTTTTCAAAAAAAGAAATTGTTTGAATTTTGGACCCACTTAGATTACAAGAACAAAAATAATTAAATAAATTTATATTACAAGAATTATTGGCCAACAAATAAAATTAGGTTAATAGAGACGGATCAACAAAAAACTTAAGAATTTTTTTATGCATATGTAGTGTGACTACTTGAGTAGGAAAAAAAGGCTAAGTATAACATAATAAACTTGTGAAAGAAAATCATCGATGCTGTTACTTATTGACAACATCATAGATTGGATATATCGAGATATAATTATGAGATCATGACTTATCTTTTGATTTTTATTTTTCTTAAAAAATAAAATGAAAGGTAAACATGTAAGTGGGTTGTATCGGTTCGGTTAACCAGTAGTTTGAGGTTTCAAACCATAGTTGAACCGATCTACTATGGTTTTGTTTTAAAAAAAAAAAAAAAAAGACCAAACCAATTACATATTTACTTGAACAAGCCCGACAATTCGGTTTGATTGGTTCTATCGATTTTTCGATTTTTTTTGGCCTAATATTGAGTAGTTATGTTCAATACGTTTTACAAAACATGCAATTAGAGAGGCAAGGGAGAGAAACGTACTGTAAAAGTTGAAGAACAAAAACGTAACAGCAAACAACCATAACGGAGCACTGCATAGTCCAAACAAAAGAAGTATGTTGGGGGGTATATAGAGATACAATATTGAAAGTATAGTGACTTTAATAAATAATTAAATATATAAAGTCGATTGACAGTTGGAAAATAATTAAGAAAGATAAATGACCATTAAGATTTTTAAAAGGTGGTGTGTTATAGTATACGAACATTCATGTGCACATATTGAAAATTTTCAATGTTCATTTAGTTAATCGTACTCAATAGTTATTGGAAAATTCAGAATTTATGCTCGGGATCTTCAACATTATCGTAATATAGCATTTGAATTGCATCGTTTGACTATCAGAAAATTTTAATTTTATCGATAGGACAATTATCATTATTGAAATAAGAAAGAAAAATATTATTTTCCTCCTATCTTATGGCACCTTTCTTCACGTACCCCAATCCACCCCACCCGTCAACTAATATCTCATTTAGGGGTGAAAGAAATGTCCAAACTGATCATTTACCTCCCAAATATTGTTTCACGTACTCTTAATATGGCCGTTTAATTTCCAAACCGACAATTTTCAATGGTCCATCGAAGACCCACGTGCTATAAAGTTAGAAGCCTGGCCTCAAATGTCAAGAAGAAAAGGTTAAGGACTCAAGTGCTATTTATACGAGAAAGATGGAGATCCAAATGTAAATTTTTTCTTAATTGATGATTAAATAATAATCTAAAACTTGGTAAATAAAGAATATAAGAAGAAGAAAAAATGGATTGCACTAATGAGGTAAGGCACATACCTTATTCCCAAAACACTTTTGTAGTCATCTTCCATGGATCTCTTTATGTACTTGTGGAAGTCAAATTTGCTATTTGGTGCAAAATGAGCCTGCAATTTGCCACATTAGTTAATTTCGATAGGTGAAAAAAGAATTTATGTTAAGTAAAATTTAAGTTTATTGAGTATAAAACATAATCGAATATAATTTTATTATGATCAATTTAACTTATTTTAATCTATTATGTACCAAGACAAGATTATTGAAATACAATTTCCTATAGCTATAAAAAAATCATTTTGATTCTAGTGCCTTCATTTTGATTCTATATTTTGGAAGTCCAAATCTGCTATCCCATTGCTAGAATTTTTGGCACCTCAGTATAATTTTGAGGTGTCAAAATTTTAGAAGCGACACTAGAAATTGTAGTGGTGTTAATGAATTTTCACACCTCAAGATTGAAGTGAACGTGATAACTAAAGAGATAAGATATCTAGACTCGATTTTGGTTGCATGAAATTCGTTGCCTATTGGGATGTAGTTAAATCAAAGTTATGCCAACATAAATGAATTGTATAAATAAGTGAAAAATTTAAAAGAGGCAACTCACATTGATAAATCCATTGCGAATGGTCATATAATCTACCTTGGATATTGATCCAAAAAATTGTCTGAAAAATGCTACCTATTACATTCAAAATTTATTAATAACAAAATTGAAAGAACATATTTTGTAATAAATACAAGAAAATTTTTGAAAAATAATAATAAGATATAAACAAAATTATTTAAAAAAAAAAAAAAAAGAACTTACAATCCATCTAATCCCAGGTGTGTTGTTGATCCCACCGTGTCGCCTCACAAAGGATGTTTGATGAGCAAATCTAAATCTAGCAGGATCTGGTAATAAAATTTGTAAATTGTCTTGTCGAATAAGCTAGTAACATAACATGTCAATAAAGATCCCGTTTGTGCCCCATTTTTAATGTATAGTGCATTTTGGAATAACAGATTGACGAAAAATATGTGGTTAAAAAATAAGAAAATTTTGAAATTTACGTGTAATATTATTTTATTAAAGAATGTGTGGTCGAAAAGAAGAAATAAAAAATAGGGATCAAACAAAGGCTTAACCTCAAATATGTAATTATTAAAGAATGTGTGGTCGAAAAGAAGAAATAAAAAATAGGGATCAAACAAGGGCTTAACCTCAAATATGTAATTATATTAGCGGATGAATTTCGATGAAATCATCCTTAATCAATTGCATCTATGAGTTTATATCGATGAAGGCTTATTTCATTTTTTTCAATCAAAAGCTTGTTTACAATTTATAAATAGGTGGTATCAAAACTTTTATCCACGACCTTTCTATACTCATCCTGTATATTTATTTATTTAAGTTTTTATAAAAGTATGTATTTGGGTCTCCATTATTTAGATATTATGGTACTTATGTCCTTACTATATTATTTAAAGCATATAAATCCTAACTTCATAGAAATAATCAGTCTTCATTTGGATTAGGGATGTTAGGTCGTCCCGGAGCCAAATAACAAAACATAAAAAATAAATTAATAGAAAAAAAATATATACGTTGCAAATGGCTTGGGAGCTAGCTCGTGCTCGACAAGTCCCATTTACAAGCACAAGCTAGCTCACCATGTGGACTGAGTCAAACTCGACTTTGGACAAGTTGAGCGGTTCGGATCGGTCCACTTACCATCCTTAATTTGAATGGTATAATTAAGACGGGAGAAAATAGAAGAAGGATTACCATTTGTGAATTCATATTCCAAGGAGGTTGTTTCCAATTCCCATGCATTCCACTTCTTCATCTATAATATCATAATAAATATTTTTTAAAAAAATCTTAATTTTTTTCTTTGGCTATTTAATTCGAAAATAATAATATTAATGAACTTACTTTGGCATAGCCCAAACTCATGAGAATGACACTGTATAGAACATGCATAACTGCCAGAACAAATATAAAAATATGCAGTTGGTGCACTCCTGAGTATGATATCAAGGATACCTTCCCCTGTTAACAATGAAATTAAAAAAAAAAAAAAATTATAATAATATTTTAATATAATATTACCGTAAAAAAATTAATTTAATTTTTAATATAGTGGTACAACCCATTTTTAGACCAAAAGAGTTTGCCTCTCTATATAAAGATGAGGAATGAACACAATATTTTTACCTAATCTTGCTATGACACTTCATCTTAAAAATAAATTTAGTTATTAGAAAAAATAACCTTATTTATTTAAATTTTATTAAAAAATAATTCGTCACCTTACTAGCACAGGTGTCGGTTTCATCAGTTTCTGCTGCCAAAGCTCGACGCCAAACAATTTCTCCGGCATAAGACAATAATTTTCGATGCCCATATTTTCCTTCACCATCTTCATCTTCATCATCACCATCTCCCTTGTCCTTTTTATCACACGGATGCCATTGATCTCCAATATGTTTAGGCACACATATTTTGGCAATATAGGTTGTACCAAATGTCAAAAGTAAAGATATGAACCCTAGCAGCATCAGTTCTGAAAAATAAAAATTAAGAATTAATTTTTTTTTTTTAATGGAGATTCCTAAATATTCGTTGTATGTAAAAGAAAACAATGTAGTATTTGACCTGCTTTGATTTTTTCCAATGCCTCGAGCATGGCCTTGTTATTACGTTTTTGAAACCACTGCAATCACATGTAGAAAAATTAAGAGAAACATTTGTCTAGAAAAACATACACAACTACTCGAGGCTCTTTTTCTCTTTCATATTTATGCATATTAATATCTATAAATTTATTATCCATAAAATCATCACAAATTCCCAAAAAGAGGTGTTTGAATATTTTCATTATTAGGAAGAATGATTTGTTTTTGGTGGATCATATTCTAGGTATATATTTGTTTTTGGAGAGAGAAGATTGTTTGCAATGAATATATGGTGTAAATCATGAAGATGAATTAAACAATCTTAATAGATCGAAAATGTCAAAAGACACTTATTTTCTATGAAAATTTGAATTTCAAACACTCGAAAAAAAAAAAACTTCAATATCAAACTCGGTAAATAGTATTGAACAAGCCTAATAAGTTTTTAAGCGAGTTAGTTCGACTCGTCAATCAAAGAGAAGAAGAAACATACCTTTGCAAGGGAGTGGATTCCATGTTCTATAATGACAGAAATGATAACAAAAACTGCACAAACAATGGCCACAGCCCATGTGGGAGTTTCTTCCAGAGATCTGTCTCCTGCACCTAGAGCCATCAATTCAATTCAACTCATCAAACTTTTTCTCCCAAGAATGCTCATATTAATGGACAGAATGCCAAATTATTGACAAATCAGAGGCCAAACCCACAGAAAAACACAATCAGTATTTACTATGTTATTTTTACGTGGAATTTTGGAAAAAATAAGGACAAAACTTGGTTATGTAGAGAAGAATATTTCAGCCGAGGCCGGCTATCAGTGACAAAATGGAGAATTGAATTCAACGACGGTGGAAATGTTCATGTCATAATTAATTAATAACTTCATTTCGCTTATAATTAATGATTCAAATCATTGGCATATGTATATCATATAAGACGACTACGATAATGAGCGACTGCAAATAACGTTATTCTTTAATTAACTTTACTTATTTTCTTGATGTTGACCTGGAGCCCATTTGAACAAGCAAATCTTTGTTTCTAAACATGTTTGTTTATTATTTCGTACATAAATTATTTTAGGTAACAAATTTTGAATTTTATTCATTTTTAGAGAAGTTACTTATTTATCAAAAAAAAAAAAGAAGAAGAAGAAGAAAGAAAGAAGTTGTATACATTAAAATTTCCTTATTTATTTATTATACATTTTATATGTAAATTTTAGCTTAGCCAAAAATGTGGAATTGTCACTTTCAAGAAACGATATTCATAGTTAAAGCTTAATCATCTACTTATAAGTAAAGTCTTTAAGCTTAGCGAAACACACACAAAAGAATTATTGGCTTTGCTAACTTTTTTTTCCCAGATTTTCAGAAAGAAACAATAAAATTTTCAATTTTTAAATCCAGAATTTGATGTTTGGGTCAAATAAAAAAGAATAAACAGAAAAGTATTATTATTTATCTATAATATTGTGTTATAGAATATAGACCGTTGTTTTATGTCCATGTTAGGCGAGGATTAAAATCGGTGTTTAGCAAATTTTGAAAAAAAAAAAAATTTGATGAAATGTGTTATTGAAAAATTGTGGATCACATTAAATATATGATTAAAACTAATTATTAATTTTGACTGATATTATTTTATTCTTTACCAAATATGGGCATATTTAGGAAAAAAGTTTTATGAAAGGAAAATATGAATATGAATTGCACAATATTAGCAAGTATTATTAAGTATATAATTAGGTTGCCTGTAATTATGATTATAGCTTATTAAATCACTAAATTTATGCAATTATAGTATTACCAATATTGCGTAGTTACAATAATCTTATACAAATTAACAAATGACTAAAGTTATGCAATCAAGTTAATTAATCCAAACAGGATTTTATTTTACTTGGGAAACTTTCTAGTAAGGCTCCACACATTTTAAATATGTGCAATGAGGTCCTAATCCTTCTAATCTTAACATCTACAACCCAAACTTTTTAATAAATGTGTACTAGAAAGACCTCTACAGTTGTCATCCAAAAATTTGTTAGTTGACAAATGTTTTACCTTAATTTGAATAATTTAATGCATGGTAAAAAACTAATTAAAATAATTAAAAATATAAATAAAAACAAAATATAAATAAGTTGATTTTTATTTTTTATTTTTTGTTTTAAAAACATTCATCTTTCCCATCCATTCAACCCCTAGCCCCAACCTACCTAACCCTACGGAGCCTTCGAAATCGCTACCAAAAGGGAACTCCAATCACCATTCTCAAATCCTCACTCCTCCTTGAAAAACTCTTCAAAATGTTGTATAACTTGTTAGCCCGCTCTGTACATATTATGCATAGAAGCAAATCGAGGGGCAAAATTGTGAAGTATTTTGCTAAAAATCCTTCTTCCCTTTTGCTTTTCCAATTTCGAATGTCTATAAATTTGTCGAGATGCTGAAGAGGCAGGGTGGCTCAAGAAATTTTCTAACAACCATCGTGGTGGTGCTTTCAAATCCCTTGACACTGTATTGTGATAGCACTGAAGCAATGACAAATGCTTAAGGAGCTATCAGAGGGGTATACAACGAAAATACATTTAAATGAGATTGTTGGTAGATGAGATGTGATTGTCAATAATCTTTATATTGGGGATAACATTGCAAACTATTTATTTAAAGCCTATCGACTAAAATTTTCAAGGACATCTGCACAACATCGAATTGCAAGAAATGACACATATACTCTTGGGAAATTGAGGGATTTCTTGGCTAGTATGCCCCAATAGTATATTTTTGCTATTGTAGAAACGATTTATAATAAATAAATTCTTGTTTTATTTATTTAGTGTTATCATATTTTATTTAATATTAAGCATACGAACAAACGTGTCAATGATCACTTGCAATAATATAAATTAGACGCTTGACGCTTATATGGAGAAGCACAGTGTGAAATAATTTATATTTGATCATAAATAAATTGTTCACAATCAATGTATAAATGTTCGTGCCTTCGATAAAAAGATTGTAGTGTTGATTGATTTACTATTCATGATTGAAATTTGTTGACCTAAAAAAATGTTGCCAACAGATGTCGGCTCACTCGTGCATACGTAAGTCAAATTTCAACACGTAAAGATAGAT